>KL269323.1:56974-98589 GCA_000699545.1 Podiceps cristatus | reverse complement strand
AAAAAAAAAAAAAAAAAAAAAAAGAAATACGGGGACTGTGGAGAAAACACTTTAAAAAAATTGTCTTCAATATATCCTATCACTCACAGTCTAAACCCTCTAGAGCAGAAGGTACCAACCAGCTCTGAGAGGCAGGACCCTAGAGCAGCAGAACCGCACTCTGGGATGCCAGCAGACCCTGGCATCCACCATCTGGCTCCCCTCTTTTCTTGTTTTTGTCCTGATCCAAATCCCTGGAGGACTGTGGCTCTGCACCACGACAAACACCTGACGGCCTGCAGCCACGAGCACCCCAGGGCCGGAGGCAGAGCAGGAGCAGGGCCGGTGCGTGGGCGGCAGCAGAGGCAGCGGGTGACCTGCGGGTCTGCAGCAGGAGCACGCCAAAGGCGGGGAGCCGTGCGGCACGCCAGTGGGGTGGCCTGTGCTTCCTTAGCTGGTAGGAGCTTATTTCTGGGTTCAGATGATGAAAAACCTGAAAGAAATACAGAAGCTTTCCTCGGGAAGTACTAGAGCGAGACAAAAAATTTGAATTGAAAAATGATCCTTTGAACAAGAAGTTTGCTGTGGAAAAATGTCCAGTGTTTGTATTTTTCATGAAAAATGCTAGGCCCTCCATTTTGTAAAAATATTATTACATATTGTATCGATATGGTTATCAATTTCAAATTGTGTTGTGGAAGAAAAGCATACATGCAGGAAAAAACAAATAAATGTTTCAGTTTACCTGCTACCTCAGAAAACACTCTTTGGATCAACCCAATAGGGTTGTTTCTTTTCTCCTCTCACCTTGCCCTCCCAAGCCTTGATCCTTCCCTCTCTGTCACCTCAAAAAGGAACAAGATGAACATT
Source organism: Podiceps cristatus (assembly GCA_000699545.1). Taxonomy (NCBI): domain Eukaryota; kingdom Metazoa; phylum Chordata; class Aves; order Podicipediformes; family Podicipedidae; genus Podiceps; species Podiceps cristatus. The sequence goes on along the minus strand of KL269323.1, from coordinate 97,740 downwards.
TAATTCAGTATAAAACATTGCATGTAGCTTTAAATCATTTATTTCATTTTATGAATCAGTTACAATTCAGTTCACATATTAGCCAGAAGAAAAGGAATAGCTCTTCCTCTTTTACCCATTCCCTTCATGATCTGCATTTCTCTGAGAATGTCAAAAATACAGGTTCAATATCCACCTTTGCCCACGTGGTGAGGGTACTGTCCTGGTTGAAATGGTAGTAAAAGTTTCAGCAAACCCCTGATCTGAATGAGGCAAAAGCAACTTCTCCAAATCTCAAATGATTCTTTTTCCCTTGAGGTATTTTAACACTGGTGTCAGCTGCTGACAGCATTTTAATGTCCTTCAGCAATCACTGGGATGAAGAAGAGAGTTCGGAATGGCTCTCCATCCCACCCAGGAATGGTACTAACTAGAGCACTGAAAGCGTCACGTGTTTTCACTGTTGGCCGTGCTGAGGAAGTAGAGCACAAGGATCTCAGAAAATACTCTTAGTAAAATCATTAACTGGGAACAAGAGGTTAAAGCTGCCCTACTAGTAGCTTTAATCAGTGAAAAGTGGAGGGATGAGGTCAGTGTTTTCTGCTTTTTTTCCCCCGAAACGATTTTAGGTGTGCCAGTGTTGACACCAAGTGGCACCTGGCACCCAGGTGGTTGACGGCACTTGAGCTGCAAAAGGATCCAGGCCCTTGTCAGCCTCATCACCTGTCCTGGCAATCTTTCTGGGCCAAATACTGCATCACTCCTGCCAGGAAGTCACCAAACCCCCTTATCTTTGCACACCTCCCTGGGGACCTCTAACACCCAAGTGACTTGGAAGCAATCAGCAGTCTCCACCATTATACACATGATGTGAAAAAATTTACCAAACCTGACTTTTGTCAGTTTGCGGGGCATCAAGGTCATCTTTTTCCCACATCCCTTGGCACACGAGCCTGTAGGACCCATGCTGGGTACACTGTGCTGTGGGCTCGGCTCTTCTTCGGGATGTGCTGTACCGTATCCCTCGCTCTTCTGACCTCTCCTTTGTGAACTGTTCAAGCTTCATATTACACCATTTGTCTGGTCTGTCACTTTTGATAACCTGGCAATTGCTATATCCACTTGCTTTCAATTACCCTGCCATTTAATTTGTTTTAAACATCTGTGTCCAGTTCCTATCTGGGGTCATTTAATTGTTTGTGGCTAATAGATTTTGAAAGGAATACGATTTTCTTATATTTCATTCTAAGATAATCCATTGTGGCTTGCTACAGTCATCTGCTGCTGTTGATTTGCTGCCATACAGATGATTTCATTACCGAGAGATCATTGTTATTACCATAAAATCCCCATTTATTAACTGCCATATAAATTATCTACCCTGTTGCTTATTGATCAGAAATCTCCCGAGCAGCCGATCTCCTGGGGCACATTTCATGCCGAGTACAAACCTAGTGAGTTCACTGGAGTCGTGTAAAAGATGAACCTGGCTCCTCTGGCATACTGATCTCCCGCCAGTACTTTTATTGAGGTGCCTACTGATTGTGCAATCACCTGACAGATTTGGTACCGCACCGGTTTACAGCTCCTGTAACTCATGATTCTGCTGATACTGATTGGCCATTTGTCACCATTATTTTTGCTTTCCTCCTTCTCCCTGGTGATTCCCAAATTTTTTTTTTTTTGGTCCTCAGTTGAGGACCATCTGCCTGTTCAGCTTTTTATTTTGTTTTCCTTTCTCTCCTCTAAGCTTCCTCTGCTTGGATACCTGCCCTCCTGTACACTCCTTAGTTGTGGTATCACCTTTTCTGTGTTTCTGTTATGCCACAGGCAAGTCCCTAAGGCATTTCTTCCTTTTCTTCGCATCAGGCGTTAGTATCTGATTTTCCCATTCTTTGCTTCTGCTTTATGTTTCCTAGTCATAATTTGCATTTTACACTTACTGACGAGAATCCTCTCTCCTTCCTCCTTCCTTACCCATTGGGAACCTTATTCTTATTCACTCCACCGCCTTCTTCCTGATTATCTCTGGTACAAAGCACAGACCAAGCGTAGGTACAGTATTAATATATAGAGATCTTTTGTGAATGTCTTAGAAGGTCTGATAGAAGTTTGGAAGGTAATAACCTTCTTCCCTCATATAAAACTTTTAGATGATATTTATATATGGAGGAATGTATTTATATATAGAAGAAACACTATCATAAAGTGGGAAGTGTCCAATTTACAATAGTGGTCTGTCAGGCAAATTTAGATTCTACTAATACATATACTTTCCCAGATCACTGTGATTTTCTCAAAATTATATAATTTGTCTTGTAAAGTACACATAAATATAAATAATTTCACACTTTGCCAAGAATACCTGTATAACTATCAAAATAAAAAAGGTAACAATTCAGGGCTGACTTAATATTGACATAAGACTGAATTTGAGCTAAAATACAAGTGTTTGGGGTCTGCATTAATGTCTCTGGTGACCTCTGATTGATATGTTAAATCAAACATTGGCTCTCTTCAGGAATTAGCGTTCATGCTAGGCAAAGGCTCAAGCAGCGAAAACTCCGCTTGTCTCCCGATCTGAAACACATCAGTGCCATCAGCTGCTCTGGGACGGAGGTTTGCTCTGCTCCTCTTGGGAGCTGCACGGGGCTCCGAGTCACATCAGCTCCCCAGGAAAATGGCCTTGACCTGTACAGGGGTTTCTTCCTCAGTCTGGACTTTGACTTAAGGGTTTTTTTGTTCAAAAGCTGACAATAATTTGGATGAACAACAACAGACAGTAAATGAGGTTGTCCTGGTATTTAAGCAACCTCATATTTTCATGTGTAAAGTTTCCTAGAAAATAGTAGCTCAGCATGTGACTAACACAACAAACACTTTCTTTTTTTTTTTTTTTTTTTTTTTTTTTTTTTTTTAACAGAAGGTCCCTATTTTAGCTGGCCTTGCTGGATTCATGCTACTGAACCAAAATCGGTGGCAATAACTGTCACAAATATATGCTTAAGAAGTAACTAATAGAGATTTTATATTGGCACTGACCTTTGATCTGCTGGGAATATGTCGGAGGGACTGAAGCTGCTTGCAAGTGCCCTGATGCTTCCCGTGACATGAGCTATCTGCACGTGGAGGAGAGGGGCACAGAGGAGACTCCTATTAGCATTAATGACTACTCTGAGGTTGGGGGGGGGAGGGTGATTGAACGCCATCTCACTGCCCTTCATTAATGCTGCTCTATTCATTATTGCCTTCTTTGTCCTGGAAAAGCAGCTTAAAGTCTCTGCACAGTGCTGCCCTTACCTATATCTCATCAGTGAGCAAGTAAACATAAGAAAGCACCAGGGCAAAGGGTTAGAGAAATATGAGCTCCAAAGAAAGATGCACAGCCTGTCCAATTTCGTGCTGTTTAAACCCACGTGTATTAAGATGAGGTGGAGGGTGAGCACTAGTTCAGACAGCCCTGCCCTCTGAGCTGGTGCCCCTGCCATGGTGCCGGCAGGGCTGCACCCCACGGCTGGCTGCTCCCCACACAGAGCCTTCGTTTTTACAAAGCTGTTTAGAAATGGATTGACCTATGTTTTATGAGAGCAAACTCGGCCTGGAGATTGCTGAGGAGTTAATGAGAGTTCAGCAGCTTCACCTCAGGTTTGTCTCTTCTCCCTGAATAGCACTTTAAACTTGGCCCCACATGTATTCGCTGACCAGGAGTTGTTATTGGAGTGCACCAGCTGGCCACTGGAGTTCAAGCATCATCGGTGATTGACTAAGGAGATCTAATTATGCTGACAGCATGGCACTATGAGGCTGTGGAGGATAAGAGAAAAGTCTGAGGGGAGAACGATGTGGTGATGCAGGGTTAGATAACCACTGAAATCACTGATTCTCCTGGGCTGAGGGCGTCAGGCACCACCAGAGATATCACTGCCACAGACATTAGATTATTATAATTTATTATTTCATGACAGTGACTCTGCTCCATGGAGTCCAAGATGAGGCAAGATAAGACAGAGGCTGCAACTGTGACTGCGCCCTAGAAATGGCTGGTAGCACAGGTTGGTTCTGGGACTTGGAGCTTTGTGCCCTTATTGTTGCCAGCAAGTCCTGCCTTCCCTTGCTGCAGGGAAAAATGGGGCTCTGCTGATGAATATGGCTGTGCTGAGTACAGAGTGTTGAGGACAGCCCACAGGGCAGGCAGAAGAGGTTGGAAAATTTGCAGTTACTCAGGACTTTCCACAGGGATGTCAGACAGTTTCTGAGGTTCAGCATCCAGGACACCCCTGCAGAAAGGGAGACATAAAGCCTGCCTCAAGGTGTATGCCATAGAGCAGCCAGACCCAAATCTGCAAGGTTTGATGTCAAGTCTTTGCTTAAGGATTAACCTCAGCCAAAGGAAGGGTCACCTGAGTACATGGATTCACAGACCACCACAGCCAGCCCAGGAGAAACCAATAACCCTGGTACAAGAGAGCTGCCCTGCCAGGCGGGAATTAGTCCAAATGAAAAGCACGACAAGATATCAAGTGACTTTTAGAGAACTAGTTTCATGCTGAGGGAACAACAGCTGGCAGATTATTTTCACTAACAACTGTTTTCCATGATTTTTTTAATCGGATCATAGAAGCATTGAGTAGCTTGATACTGCACCATAGTGGGAACCACGTTAATTCTGTTGCCTGAGAAAGAAAAAGAATACATTTATAGCTCTTTGAATTAACTGTGGTTTTTGTAAATGCATTTAATGAATGAAAAACAGTAGAACTGCAGCATCTCAAAATAGTAATCATGATGCAGGTGCAGCATATGCGTTTACATAAGAAGAAATTTACGCTTTGGTGATGATAAACATCTTCACTACTAGTTTGGTGGGTTTTTTTAAATTTATATTTGTCTGCTATTGTTTACTCCTTACTATTTTCTATTAAAAGAATACATCATTTATATTGGTCAGGATATATGAATTTTATATCACAGCATTCAGACTTTTTTATTTCATTTTTTAGTTAGCAATGCAATAGGAAGGCATTTAATGCCAAACATTTAATGAAAGCAAATACAGCAAACATGAATAGCAAGTCTTCTAATGAATAAATCTGAATAATAAAAATCCCTGTGGAGTGGAGAGGCAGATAGGTTAATTCTTTCACTTGAATTTTAATCCTGACTGAAAAAAATACCGGAAAGGTTTTCACATTTAACACTTGGATATCCATGAAACTCAGAGAAAAAGAGCTTTTATTCTTAATATCTCATCTATAGATGTATTTGATTAACAGAATCAATGAAAAGGTACTTGTAATGTGATCGCCATACAGTCAGAGAGAATGGAGCACCAGCAGTGCTGCTGTGGTTGCTGGTAAAACTGGGGCAAAGTGAAAAGGAAGAGCACCCATTGAACTGGTTCTGAAATGTCATCATAGAAGTACAAGACTGGTTCCCCCTCTCCTGCACATAAAACATTTCTCCTAGCTAAACTTCACAGAGAAGAAGGGATTAGAAGTTCTGGTATCCATCATTCAGTCTTGTCTATTCTTTGGGCCTTGTTTTATTCTCTTTTTAGTGGTTCTTGAAAGGAAAGACAATGAAAAAAACCCAGCAGAAATAAAACTTCCATTGGTTCAACCACAAGTGAAAGTAAAACCTGAATTTTCTCTTCTAAATGACAGGTTTTTTTCTCAATTTAGGACATATTTCAGCACCATTAACTGTTCCTTTTAAAAGTTGCTTTTATTTTGATCATGAAACATTGCCAGATGAAACAAGGGAAATTAGATTTTGGAAACACTATAGAAGTTATGGATTTTTTGGTTGAACATTTTTAAGCAGTTTGTAGCCTTATAGGGGAAATCGGGGTTCTATCCGCATATCAGAGTTGTGTGTCCAGGACTGGACGATCTGTACCAATATCAGCCTTAGCGAAGTCAATGCATATCTTGGGAATTAAAAGAGTGCAAAAGATACCTACATGGTCTAGACCATTTCTATGATGCTGGTTTTTAACTTTGTTGTTTGAACATGGTAATAGAGAGCTAATTATTTATCAATACAGAGATTATTTTTATTTCCTCTAATCTCCTATATAAAATTTCCTACTCCCTTTATGGAATTTAGAATTGTAAATCTACTGCGTCACAGACGTTGTATCCAAAGGAAATCCACTCAGTGCAAAGGCAGACTTAGGATAAAGTGTTAGTTTCATGGGCTATTTACGGAGTGTTTTCTCCTTTCACAAATATGGATGTCAAAACTAAATGCTTATCTGTAGCATTCAAGAAAGCACATGACTGAAGGCTAACTTTTGGTTTTGGCTGCAGGAATCATTGGGTAGGTCAAACAATCCCACAACACAGGTAAGATGTTAAGACCCATTGTTTCAGAATTGCACTTAGAAGAGTGAGATGTCAAAGCCAACAACAAAACTAAGCAACATATAGAAAATATCTAGTCTCAGGCATCCAAGCATGAAGATGGCAATACATTTCCTAGAAACTGGGGATATTTTCAGGTTTTGTTAACAGCATTCAATGCTGTATAGCAAAAACCTTAATATAAACTGTCCCTACCAAAAAAAAAAAAAAAAAAAAAAAGGCAAAGAAAAAAAAAGCAATTTTATTCGTTTCAAACAAAAATCAAGATGAATAAGACAAACACTAAAATTTCTGTACATGCAAATACACACACATCAATTTTTTTCTTTTAAGAAGCAACAGAAGAGAGACATTTTGTTTCTTTTGTTTTCTTAAGAGAATTTTTATTAAAAATGGATTGTGCTTGAAAAAGAAATGACAGCTCAAAAAGTATTTGAAGAGAAAGAACCAGCCTGATAGCAGTTTTGAAAATTTGCAACACATGAATCGAAGAGGATATACCATATCAGATACTGAATAGAAAAAAAAAAAAAAAGAAGAATGCACATAGTTCTGCCTGGTTTATCAGTGAACCAGGAATACCTTCTCACAGCAACATGAAAAGCAGATGCTCTAGCTGGCACTTTCACCTACACTTTCACACATCTCCAGGCTCTCCCTCTGGGTATACAAGTGCTTTACTAGGCTGATAGGGTCTGGCAAGCTTCTAGGTGTCTGGATAGCATCAGATTTTCACACCTGAACAACTCTAATAAAACTCAAAATAATTTTATGATGGGCAATGTCGAACTACAGATTCCTGTGGTAACTCTGTCCATGCTGACCATCTCCTTTAACAGTCTGGAAGCAGGGTGGTTTTTATATTAATTACGTGGAGCATGCTTCTGAAATGGAGAAGAGTAAGATAGCATTTTGTAAAATAAGATAAATCCTAAGGTAAATGACAGATCAGGGAATGCTGACAGTCAAACGAGCAACATAATGACAGATGAAATACTGCATTGTCTATAAGGTGATACTGCAGATCCTAAGCATATATTTGAATAGTCAGATAGGTTCTGCTTTCCTAATTTACAGTGAATGCTGTGGAATGAAGATCTGTAGAGCAGTGGTCAAAAAATCCCAAAGCAACAAATAAGATATTATCGTGTAAAAGGATGGGACAGGCTTTCTTTCTGAAAGTATTATAATGTCAGTGATGTGCCCTCAGCTACAGTATGTGCTCAATCCTGGTCAATCTATTTGAAAAAGAGATAAAGAAGATGTAGAAATAGGTGATGAAAATTGCTAAGAGCATGGCACAATTTCTATGATGAGAGATTGCTAAGACTGAGATTGTCTAGCTTGGGAAAGAGATGAATTTAAAAGGCTATGACAAGACCATATAAAATACCAAATGCTATATGAAAAAAAAATGCAGGTGTTTTTCTTTACTGTTACATTTTCTCCTAATACAGGAATAAGCAAGTCTTCGGTGAAAGTGAAAGTCAATCAACATAACCCTGAGGGGGAGAAAAGTATGCAAAACTTAGTAGCAGATCTCACTGTCACTGAGCCTTAACGTTTAGCTCTGCTTGGAACCATGCAAGTACTTACATAGGCGAGGAGAGCAGGCACCATTTCTGTGACGCTTTAGGCAGCTCTCAGATTGCAAAGAGGCCCTGGACCCCTTGGCTGCCCCTCCCACGGTGCCCAGAACCAGGCGAGGAGAGCAGGCACCATTTCTGTGACGCTTTAGGCAGCTCTCAGGTTGCAAAGAGGCCCCGGACCCCCTTGGCTGCCCCTCCCACGGCGCCCAGAACCCGAGTCTGGGACCCCATCTGTGTCCTTGGGGCAGTGGGTCCTCCCACAACCCCATCCCCACTGCCCCTGTTGGTACTGGCCAGCTGTGAGATATGGCTCCGGAGTGAGATGCCATGCTTGGTTCAGATGAGAGTCAGGCAAGCAAATTTGTTGTGAAGACAGGGAGAAGGAAGGGAAGTAATTGTTATCACTTGCTATTAAGATAGGTTTAGGACACAAAGATATAAGGTTTAGGTATAAACTAATAACACATCATCCCAGAGCTCAAGCACAACAGTTTGAAAGCATGTGCATGTAGACATCAGCAGTACCATATCTATTGCAGTAAAAATAGTAAGTAATTTATAAAATCACCGTGTCTCCAGTCACAAACTAATTTATTAACTAATGAAGCCAAACTTCTCACTGTGGTCACAGTTTTTCATAATTGTTCGCTGTGAATATTCCTGCACTTTACTTCATTAAGGAATATATTACTTAAAGACTGTGCTGTGAGAGGCAGGATGCTGGGTTGGAAGAACAGTTCATCCAAACCAATTTTTCTATTCCTATCTTTCCACGTTCCTAAAATATGTGTCACTATATAATAGTAAATAGGGTACTGATGTAAAATTTTGATTAGCAATAAAAGTGAATGCATTCATTCACTTGTTAAAATGATAAATTAAATGTGGGGAATGATGAAAATAAAAAGATATAGAAAAACTTTGTTTCCCACTTTCAAGGAAAATAGGAGAAATGACCTTCATCATATCATAACAAAACAGAAAAATAACTAAGAAAAATCAGTGCCCAGCTCAGAAGAGACATTCTTGATAGATATGTCAGAGTTTTATATTCTCATTGAAAGAGAAATGGCTCATTTGAAGAACATATCTGCCGTTTTAAGCGCTGCTAGAGAAAATTGTGGTTTACTGTATCTTTTAAATGAGCAAAAAAGGGTCTTATGACCCTGACATGCAGATCACTGAGCATATGCTGATAATCACCCTTCTAGAAAGCAAGGAAAACCTTTATGTGATTTATACCAATGTGAGAAACTTTTGGCTTATTCCAGAGCAATGCAGAGGCTACCAGAACAGCATATGGAATGAAGCGTGAAGCAAATGAAGATCCGGGAGATTAGTTTCTGAGACTGAAGCACACTCTTTGAGAGAGAAAAGAGGATGAAATATAAATGCAAAGCAATTTAGAGTTTTACTCTCATTCACACACTGAGAAAAGGTTGGAGAAATTTGATTTGGGGAATCTATTTTTAAAAAGTGAAAAGAAAAAACATTCAGACATAAGATGACAATAAACCAAGTATACATTTCTTTCTGAAAACACACAGAGAACTGCGATAAGGTTGCCACAGAGAAAAACATTTAACCCACAAATGACAACAAATAGAATTGCTTTAGAATCACATCCTTCGTGAAGAATGAAAGAAAATACTATATTCCTGCTAAGCCTTGCTAAGAAGACTTTGAAGGTAAGTAGAAAGGAAGCACAAGAAGTTATTAAGTGATAACAAACTTTAGATAGCAAAAGAACCCCCTAAGGTTTCAAAAGGAATAAGTTCATAACTAACACAGTTTTCAAAGATAATAAAGACTAAGGAGAGGGAGGAGTAGAAAAAATAAGAGAGAGAACATCAGTACTATTTAACATGTTAATTATTCATTTTAATTTACTCCAAAGACCTATTCTTTTTTAAAAAGATGTTATTTTTGTATTAGGACTGTTCATTGTCTTTTTCAGGAGAAAACTGATGAGAAGTTCACTCCAAAACTACAGGAATACATACCAAAGTCTTTTCTCCACAGTAGTAAATGAGTCTGTATGTAGAAAAGAGCAGTCTGATGGGCAAGTAAATTCTGCCTGTACTAGGAACATAACTGTATGCACAGCTTTGGGAATACCCATATACATTGCCCAGAAGAGGACAACCAGTCTTGTAAGAATGAAGTCAGAGTTGTCATTAAGGATGCTCTAGGAGTGTATAAAGTGGTATTATTTCCCTTGGTTGGATATCTGTTAGGGATGATTTTGCTGAGAATGTGAAAGACCAACGAGTAGTGAAGAGATGGCAGCCCCTGGTAATGAGATTTCTGGCTTAAACTCCAGTCTTGAAATACTCTAAACCCTGTAATGTAGAATATTATTTTGTATTGAAAATTTCTTCTCTATATAAAAAGTAGAACATGTATTACACTGCTAAAGATTACTTCAGTTTGAATCTTAAATTATTGCTAAAGAGTTTGTTAGTTTTTATCTGCTCAGAAAAGTAACTTAGCATTTTTATTTCAAAATAACTATAATTAAAAAACCTTGATATATGACTTACACTGTGAGAAGTCAACAGACAAAAATGAAAAAACATAAAAAATGGATATAGTAGAAGCCTTTTTTATAAAAAAAGTTACATTTTATCCATCAGATTTCATCTTCCTTTCTGTTTTTCATGTCTATTGAACATCTGAAATAAGAACATTTCAATGGGACTTGATCCTGTCTTGATGACGATTGGGAGACAAGTTTTAGACACATCCAGGTCCACTTCCCTCCTTATGCCAAATTGCCTGGTTAATTCCTCTAGCTGAGTCATGGGAGATCTGATGAAACATAAGCAATATTTAAAAAAAAAAAAAAAAGAAAACCACAATCACATCTATTTCTAAATTTATTTTAGACATACCTAATGCTGCAAACAGTCTTGACTTGGAGCCAATGCAAATAGTGGCAATGCAAAACCAGCTGATCAGAACATCATTTCCTTATTCCAGCACCAGAGGTCTTTCTTCATAATTGATGGGGGAAAGTCATTGCTCAAGCACTACTGAACCTTAATTGTACATCAGACCCGGGAGTTTAAGGGGTACTCTGATACAATGAAGGATGATCATCTACTTATGTGCTTTCTTTAAATAGAAAGCCCTTCACAACCCTGGTCATCTTCATGTGGAAACTTAGAGCACTACTCCATATAGGTTAGCAACCTCTCTCTCTCTCAGTTGTGAAAATTCATATCCTAGTTTCTGTTTTATATATTAAGGAAAGATTCCTCCTGGCTTCTGCTTGTTAGTCTTTGCCATCTGCACTGGAAGCTGAAGGTTTTTATTCCTTTCTTTTTGTTTTTTTGCAAAGCTACATTCAGCAATGATAGTGTTTCCCATTAGCCCTGTTAATAGATACTTTGAATCTTACAAACCTCTTGGGCATAATGGTGTTATTCAGCAAAGAGTTGATTATACATCATGTGAAAGCAAATATTTCCTCTCAATGCATTCAGACAATGTGGAAAATTCCAGAGCTGTTCTCCAGGTAGGGTAAAGAAAAACAAACACCTCAGTCCTACTTGCAATGTACCCATGTTATTCATCTCTTTCCTAAAATGACTCTCTTTTCCAAAATGACTTCTTACACAGAAATCTTTCTCCTCTCGGCATTTCATTTTCCTGTCCATGAACCTGTCATACTGTTATTGTCCAGAACTGGGCAAAATATTCCACCTGAGCACAAAGACATTATTATATCTGCAGTATTATTTTCTACACCATTACATTTAGCCATGTTTCCCTCTTCGATCATTGTTTTGTTTTGGTGTGACTGACATTTGTCATCGTACTACCTGTTCACTATGGCAGTATGCTGGCTTTCCTTAGGTTCTTGATTCCTTCTAGCTATGCACTGCCTAGATGGTTTATACCCGAAAGGGTGGTCCTCTGATAACCACTGCACATGGACCAGGAGGATGCCATCTGGGTGATCCAGAAGCGGATTTTGTGAAGTGAATACGTTCACTTGAACCTTATGTTTCAGTTGAGGCTGGGCCATGACTAAGGCAAAAATACATGTTTGGCAATTATTGCATTTCCTTTGAAGAAGCAGGGAACAGATAACCCAGAGACTTAATGAACATACTACTGCTTGGCTGCTAGGCCACTAAAGCGCATTGACCTTCTGTATTCGTTATTACTTTTCCTTTGCAATATTCCATGGACTCCTTCTCCATTCAGAGATCCATAATGACTCTGGCTGACAGGTAATGTAACATATAGAGCAAACAGTCATATCTCATAGCTAAACATGCAACAATCAAAAGTATATGAAGCAACAGCTTCACAGTTAAGAAATTCAAAGTGCATATTCTGAAAAATGCATCTGTATTTATATCTCTACAAACACATTTAATTGAGTGCAGTTGTGCATCTAGCTACCTTTTATACACACAAATCTAGAAGTTGCAGACAGCAGTAATTAGGTACGTCTGACTTAGACTCTGGACATAGATGCTTAATTTTCCTCACTTTTTTTTTTTTTTTTTTTTTTTGAACTCCTACATTTACTGTTTTCACTGCCACATTTTAAAAGAGATAATAGAATGAAACTTTTAAATAAAATATAAAAACTCCAACAGTGAAGCTTACATTTCCATCATCTTAATGTTCAAAGCAGGTAATTGGCATTATTTCCAAGCTTACTTTCTCTTATGCTTCACTCTGCGCTTACCACCAAGGCAAATGTCAGCTACACAGTTTGAATAATTTGTGCCATTTCTTCCAGACCCCAAAGAATTTAGATGCTTAAGGTGGGACTTTAGTGGGGTCTATATACCTAAATCCAAAAACTTCAGTCCTCAAAATCATCACAAAATCTGCCAACTGTCTTTCAAGGTGTCTGGTGACCATAGACACATGTATTTTTAATGTTAATATCCCTGACTCACCTCCTTTGTATTCTTCATATACCTGAAATATCCTTAGTCTTGTCAAGGTTAGGTGACCTATCTTATGCTGGAGCCCACGAACAAAGTGTTCCTCTTACTGCTTTATCTTCGGCACAGCTCTGTGCATCAGCAGTCGCAGGAGGAGGTGGCAGCATCACTTCTTCAGGCTGTGAAGTAATGCTTAGAGGATTTCTCTCCAAATTTCAGAGGTGCTTTAAACCACATCTCCCATTTCCTGGAAAAGTACCCAAGAAAAAAAAGCTATTTATAAAGGAAAAGCAGGTGGAGGGGAAGGAAGGGGAGTTCTCATTTCCTTCTATGGAAACAAAGCCACTTTTCATGGAATAATAAGGGGGGTGGGGAATGCAAAAGGGAGCAATGGTTTTGAAATGGTGACCAAAATATAGTCCAAACTCTGCTTCCTGAACATGGACTTTGAGTGGATTTTACATGAAACAGTAACTGGATAAAAAACTGATATGATTATGGGAGCAGGAAACGGAATCAGGTCCCTCCCAGCAGTTGCTGGGCTAGGAAGACATCACTCGTTTTGCTCCCTTTTCTCAGTGTGGTGAGTGTTTTATGAAACAAGGGACAGAGCCAGCAAGAGGCAGATGAGCAGTCCCTCCTCTGTGAATGGAGTACAAGGTACGCGGCAGTGGCAGTCTCCCAGGGAGGGCTCAGATCCCTTTCTTTGGCCACATTTCAACCATAAGGCTGACCTTCTCCTTTCATTTTGGGAGGATGGGGCTAAGAGGATGGGCATGCAAATGTTGGAGTTGCAGCAGAGAGCTTTTAGGTATCTGCTTTCCCTGTTCCTCCTCCTCCCACCATTGCCTTCTCCTCCCTGGTTACTCATGCAGATGCCAGAACCATAGACTTCGGTGCAATACAAAGGAAGAGGCAGGTGTGTTACAATAACAATCTTTAAAAAACAAGATTGAGCAGGCAACCACCTAGAAATAGGCAAAAAAACTTCATGGAAAGCAGATTTCACAGCCTCCCTTTCCCCTCCTTTCTCTAGACTTTTGAAATCTCTCTTGAGGTGTCATGCAGGTGCTTCTATGTGGAAGCCAGGAACACTTCTTTTAAAGAACTAAGCATAGAAAATAACTGATTTTATATGAAATGCTCTCTCAGCAGGTGGGAGACCTGAGTTAAATTTCCCAACCAAATACAAGAGATTAAGGTCCATGCTTGCTGTGCTCTAGAAGCCTGCCTTAATCACAAGGCTACAGGCACCTAATTTAGGGCCCTTGATTCTTCTCTTTGACACGCAGTGCCCTAGACTGTAGTATGCTTTTATCACCAGGTACTTCTGGGTCTTTACCACTGGCAGCTCCTTATGCTCCACTTCCACCTATGAGCTCTGCAGTTATTGTATTCGTGCAATGGAATAACCCCCCCCAACACTTAGAATTTCAGGATTTCTGAATCATGTCTCTTACCCTTGGTGCTGTAGAATCAATCAAAGGAAGGATAAAAAAAGAAGAAAAATAATACATAGCAGAGCTGCTATGAAATAATTCTTTGCTATACCTTTCAGTCCTATAAAGGCCAGTCATAGTATCACTGTGGGATCCGCTGAAAAATTAGTTTGTTTTGACTTTTGATCCAGAGTAGGAATTATCACAGTGTTTGGGTTTTTTTGTTTGTTTGTTTGTTTTTTTTTTTTTTATTTTGAAGTCCTTGACATTTCAAGTAATTCTGATTATATTTTCACTTTATTCTCAAATCCTTTGTCCATCAGACACAGAAATGAATGGGGTTTTCTGATTGGTTCTGTTTGGCTTTTAATTTTTTAAATGCAAGAAATAAAGAAAAAAGAAACAGAGAAGATCAAAGATGTTTAACCTAATGCTAGTCCGAGTCATCCAAGTCTGCACTATTCTCTGCAACTGAAATGGGTAACTAAATGAAAGGTACTTCTCAAGCTTCTCCTCTCAGTTTAACAACAGAAGGACAATAATATCCTTTGCTAGCATTACTAATGAGGATATTTCACTGGGAATTTTGAAAGAATAGAAGCACAGGGTCATACATTGAGGTTTCTCCTTGTACTTGGGCAAACACCTATTAAAATTAAAAGGAGATCACCCTAGGCCTCTGTGAATGAAAGCTTATTAAAGGGTATAATTTGTAATTTCTTGGTAAGGGTTAAGTTTCCAGAAATGACCTAGAGCCAAACTCTCAGAAGGTATTTAAGTGCCTAAATTCGGTTGCTAGGAATAGCAGCCAGCAAGTGCTCAGAGAAACCTTTCCATCTCTGGCTGGGCACACCAACTTCAGGACATCAGCAGGAGGAGATATCCCAGTTACACAGCAAGCATAAGACTGGAGGGCAGAGAAGCAGAGATGAGAACATCGACGCGGCAGCTGCATAAGCCCAGGGGAGACGTACTGCGTGTCTGTGGCAAGGTCCTGACAGCGGGGGGCTGCAGGGATGGGCTCCGGCGAAAGAGTTCTTGGCTGCCCCATGCAGGACACAGCCATGACAGCCAACAGACCCACCTCAGGGCAAAGCTGAGACCATCAGCCAGGACAGTGGTGCTTCTGGGAAAACGTATTTAAAAAGGGACAAAAAATGCTGGACAGGCAGATGACAAGAGGAAAAACAAGAGTGAAAATCAGCAGAGGTAACGCCAATGTCAGAGAAGGAGGTACTCCAGGCACAGGAGTGTAGTTTTACAGACAAGGATTGCAGCCCATGAGGACCTATTCTGGAGCAGGATTATCCTGAAAGACTGCAGCAGAGGAAGAGTGTGAGGAGGAAGGAGAGGCACAGAGGAGCTGTCATGGACAATCAAGTCGACCCTCCACCTCCTGTGCCACATGGCAGAGGGGAGAGGAGTTGAGACTGAAGGAGTGCAACAGAGCCTGGGAAACCAGGGAGGAAAGGTGTTGTTTAAATGTTTGTCTTTTTATTTCTCAGTACCCGAATCTATTTTAATTGACAATGAATTAAATTATTTTTCTCAACATCGAGTCTTTTTTGTCCCTGATGGTAACTGGTAAGCAATCTCCCTGCCTTTATCTCAGCCCACAAGTTTCCTCATCCAATTTTCCCCTCCTGTGGCCCTGAGGGGGGGAGCGAGTGAGCAGCTGGATGGGCTAAGGCTAGCCCTTCACAGAAGGTCAGCGACGTACCCCCATGAAAACCAGTGTATATAAATACCTGAAGAAATACTTGTAAAGAAATTGGAGCCAAAATATTTCCAGTGATGCCCGTGACAGGACAAGAGGCAACGGGCACACACTGAAACATACCAGGTTCCCTCTGAACATCAGGAAAGACTTTTTCACTGTGAGGTCTACTGAATGCTGGAGCAGGTTGCCCAGAGAGACTGTTGAGTCTCCATCCTTGGAGACAGATGTTCAAAATCCATCTGCATATGGTCCTGGGCAAATGGCTCTAGATAGCCCTGCTTGAGATGAGATAGGGGGATGGATGAGATGACCTCCAGAAGTCCCTTCCAACCTCAACCACCTGTGATTCTGTGTAAAAAGAACCTGTGTGCCAAAGGGTGAAAAATGCAATTTCATCTTTTCTAAAAATAAAAAGGTGACAGGATATGAAATCCTTAAAAGATCTCTTACTGATTATAACAGTAATTCAACAGAAAAGGCATCTCTTTAGAAGAGAAATATTGAACTAAGACTTGATTGAAATCTCTGTAGGCTATACTAACTCAGAAGATTTAAATGCAATGATTCTCCCCAATTTTACTTAACCTGATGAAAGGAGAATGAAGGGACAAAAATGGTCATTCTCACATTCTAAGGACATTCAAGTATTATTTCTAATTTAGCCAAGAGAAATGGTATCTGTCACTTTGTAAAAGACTGTAGTTTATCATCTACAACTATCAGTTTCACCTGCCTCTTCTTAATTTACATGACAAGCTGATAACAGATCTTTGTCATCGTAATTGAACATGCTTGTACTCTGATACAGTCTTCATAATTTTATCTAACATGAACATTAAACTAGATGAACTATAATTTCTTTGTTCATATAGTGTACACAATGAGTAATGTATTTCATCAAACTATCAATATATAAATACAGTATTACTCGACATCACCTCTGTTTATAACAGATTTTTTATTTTTTTCAACATGTTTTTGTCACCAAAGCAGAAAACAAAATGAAATAACACATTCCAGTTGTCACTGACATTTTGCATTGCACTTCAATCTCATGGAAACTCTATTATTTTTTTGATTCCTAGGCTTTGTACTTTCTATTTCCCACTTTCATACAATTACATAAATCACATATTCACTTAGAAGCACCACCAACTGAAATTACATTGCCTGTGTTTATTGAATTTGTTTAGAAAGCAGAGCTTCTCCAAGTTTGCACACAAAGGAACATTACACAGGAGAGCTGCTCTTGTCCATTTTTACACTGGCAGTTTGCAGATATTCTGTGTCTAATTTTTTGGTAATACTCTAGTCCTATTGACTGTGCTGACTGACCTGGTAGAGGATCTTTCTGTTTGTTCAAATGTCAGAAACTTCCAAGAAGCCCAAGTATTTCAGCTGTTTCCACTTAATCTCCAGTTAAGCAATATATTCTGCTATCTATATTTTTTCTAGTAGCTGCACCTTTTCTAATTATATGTTTCTAAATGTTGCCTCATCCTATATCAAAGTAAAGGTCTGGGCAGTCTACCTTTAAAGTACTAAGTAAATTTTTACCTGTTCTGGTACCTACAGCAACTCTTTAAATATTCAAAATGCCTTCTACCATTCGGTCCTACATTTTACAAAATTATATTTCAACCACTGTTATGTAGTTTCTGTTCTGGGGTCTTTTAATATATTATCTGTTCTAGGGTCTTTTAATAGTAGAAATAAAATGTTTCAGGTTTTCAGAGACATTAATATATATTTTATATATAGCATGTGAACAACATGTTCACTTTCTACCAGTATCCTCAACAGTCTACCTTACTTCTTAATTGCTGGCTATATTTCTGTTATTTAAACATCTTTCTTGCATAAAGAAAATCATATATTTGTTGAGTCTAAAAAAATAAACATTGGTGAATATGAGAGAGAGAGAGAGTTACCTTGAAAAATGTGATTTATATGTTTTATTGGACACATTTGAATATTCAAAAACTACTTTGACATATCATTAACATTGTAAATGTGTCCTGATGATACACAGAGAAGTTACATTATTGTATCTAAAATACATGTTCCTTAGAAAGTAGGTGAATATCGTTTCTGTATCATCAGGGATGTTTTGCCATACCCACCCCTAAATTCCTTGGTGTGCAGATGATAGGAAGCATCAGTCTGCCTGCTATGTCCCTGCCATCAGCGGACTGTAGTTTTTATATGTATTTTAAAATCACATACTCCTTTTCCCTCTTGGTTTTGCTTTGTTTTGGTTTGTTTGTTCGATATTTCTGCAAGGAACCTGGCTAAACGCCAGCTTGCAAGGCCCATCTCTTGAAGTACTTGGGCATACACTCAGACACCTAATAAAATATCAGCATTTTCAAGGCTTTTATTCAGCTGATATGTAACTGACAGGTTTCTAAGTCCTTCAGATGTCTGTTTTGCTCCTGAATATTTTTGCAAAACCTATGCACGTGCTGACGTTGCCTCATAACTTGCTTGGAACTTCAGCTCAAAACTAGAAAGCAAGTGGGGCAAATAAGTGGCAATGGGTGTATCTGATGAGTGAGTTCTTACTCACTGGCATGCTGAGATCATGCTTGATGAATGCTTGTGAACGTCATTTTAGAATGCTAAAGACCAGGACAGTTAATATAATAAATATGATGTAATGTAATATAATGTAACGTAATGTAATATAATATAATCTACAAGGGCTACTGTTGTCTCTCTAAATAATAAATATTTCCAGTAAATGGTCAAGGTGTCAAATTGACATCAGTCTAAAAGTCATCTACCCTGAGCAATTTTGAATTGACAGCATCTAAAAGACAAGTTAGGCCTAGTCTGGCTCAGTTTAAGGGTGCTGAAATTTAAATTGCATTGTATTTGATGGGGTCATTTGCCAACATATTTAACATGCTACTGATTTCGTTTCAAATACCTTCACTACAGGGCAGATAAAATCCTGAACCTTGACCCTAACTAAAGTCAATTTTGATAGCTTTGGTACTGTTATTGGTAGGACTAGGTTTATAACCCACATTTTATGAGCATCTGAGAGATTTTTCTGTAGGATTAGGTTTGATCACTTCTGATGTTTTTTGTTCTCATTTACCAAGTCTGGGAACCACAGAAGCAGAAAAATTTATAACAAGAATCTTCAAAGTGTGAATTTAGTTTTCACACTCTTAAGGAAATTGCCATTTTACTTTCAAGGCGTGTAAGTTTAACCCCAGAAAGGCCCCTTTCTCCTCATGTTACATCAGAAAGGAAAGCATGCTAGTTGGAAAGCCTCCTTAATTTTTTTTTTTTTTGTTGTGTGTGTGTGTGAAAAACATACTGACTCAAATAAATTAATTTTAAGAACATTAAGGGCAGTTCATACCTAAAAATATTGCTGCTTTTGGTGGATCTTGAGATACTGATAGAATAGTTAAGGCTCACAAACTGAGGTTGAGCATTGCCCCAGTGTAGTGCCAGAGGCCACCCTTCGCCAATCCAAGAAAAACTGAGTACCCAGCAGAAATACAGTTTTCATGGAACCTTCATGACTTTAACCCCTTGAGCCACATAGCTTTGCCTTCTGTAATAACCAATATTAAGAATTAATTAAGCAGCTAAAACTTAAATAAGCCTTATTTAAGCCATCAGAAGACTTAAAGATTATTCTTCTAAGTCCACAAGATGTTAATGGGCTGAAAAAAAAAATTATACCTTGAAAGCAGTAGAGTGGCTATCTAAGGTACATTACGCTATTTTATGAAGCAGCAAATGCCAAATGGAGGTTCAGACTTCCAAGCACAACTTCCATTTGTACATAAGTGACTTGCACACTCAGACAGCTGCACCGGTTGTCCTGCACATAAACAGCATTTTATATGAACATAGTAGTTAGGCACCTGAAAACCCCGTTTGCCATCATGCTGCAATTTTTTTTGGTTAATCATATCTTCAAAACAGATTAGGTAAACATGCTTTCTGCTGCACAGATGTTTTCACAGAAATGAAGCATGAGTCTCAGTCTGGTTGGAAATTTGATCCATATCTTCTTTATGATCCATTGTAGCAAAAGGTCAGCCCCATTCAATAGGAGCTATAACTATTGAGTCTTACACTAGGCAGGGAAGAGACATACGTTGCATTTTAATAGATGGTGGCAGCAGAGAGTAAACAGGAGTGTACAAGATGTCCCTTTAGGCTGTTTCTTTGGATCTGTTTATTGCTTGATAGTTTTTACATAGATTAATTAATTCAGGGTATAAGTTATTCACCTACTATATTTCAAAAGAAGTGCCTAAATAAAAGACAGGGTTTAGGTAGGCAGGGCTCATTCACCCTCCTCCAGGGAAAAAAAAAAAAAAAAAAAGCTCCTGTAATTCTGCTGCAGGTCCCTATGTAGGGAGTGACAACGCGGGAGCAGAAGCCCCGGGTGACTGCAATCTCTAACACACCTGCAATTGTAGAAGGGACAATTCCCTTTTCTCTCAGGCAGCTCTCGGTGAGCCCAGACAGTGGTGGGCTGGCGCCTGAGCCCAGCCCGAGCCTGGCTCCCGCTTCCACAGCAGCTGGGAGGAGGAGGGCTGCGCCTTATTGAGTACTTCCTCCTAACTCAGATGCCAACGGTTTTGTGACGATTAACGTATTAATCTTGTATTTCTACATTACGGATCCACCTCATACTTTCCTCAACAATCTAGATTGTATCTTCTTTCCCCTTTTATCCTCCTCTTTATGTTTGTTATATTCACTAGAGTTTTTGATTTTAACATACTCTGTTAAATTGATCCAGCAGGACCTGAAGCACTGACCAGTCACCGGAAAGCCTTTGTTAGCCTCATTTTTCTCTTCTCAGTGACTCTTTCTTTAAGGACTTCTCCACCTCCATCGCTCACACTTGACACAGCTCTGGTGGCAGAATCTTGAGTTTTATGGGGAAAACATATTTTAAATTAGATGCCTCAGTGTGAAATGGCAAGTGTTACAGCCTTTCTCTTTCTGAATGCAAATAGAGACAGATCTGGAATATCATTTTTTTTTTTTTCTCCTTTCATTTCCCCTGGGAAATGCCTTTCTTTTAAGCCTTGCTGAAGTTATAGCTATAACTATAGTGGTGTATGAAAATGCAGACAAGACCACAAGTCATGGTGGCCAGTCTATGACAGCAATGACCAGTTTCTTGT
The DNA here is from genome assembly GCA_000699545.1 of Podiceps cristatus. Taxonomy (NCBI): domain Eukaryota; kingdom Metazoa; phylum Chordata; class Aves; order Podicipediformes; family Podicipedidae; genus Podiceps; species Podiceps cristatus. The sequence goes on along the minus strand of KL269323.1, from coordinate 76,564 downwards.
ACCCAAACCATACCTTTACTTTGCAAAGTCTCTATATTTTAAATAACTTCCAAACTGAAGGCCCACGGAAGCTCTCCTGCTTCCTGTCCTGCGCCTCCTCCCGCCCCATCTCCAGCTGTGAACTGATGCTTGCCTGGATGTGCCTGGGCTTGCCTAGAGCTTAGGCCGGCCCTGAACAACCACAGAGCCAGAGCACAAGGGACAGTGTTCACACTGTGGCAGCTTTAGGAACGTAAGATTGGCATCTAACCGTCGAGAGTCTTGGCTCTCTCTGCACCCTGGGGCGGGGAGGGCAGGCTCCTGCTGAGGAGGATTTGCAGGAGGACTGGCCCAGCTCCTGGGCAGATCAAGTCTGGAGCGTGATTACCCCTTTATCTAGATCCATAGGAGCTTGTTCTTCTTTCTTAACAAGGTTTCCATTCGGTTTGGTTTCATCACTATTGCCCTTTGGAAGGACGTTTCAGAGTTATTCAGTATCTTCCCTGACAGTTTACCAAATCATTTATGTCAAGCTTAAAATGAACGTCCTTGTTTTTAATAACATGATGTCTCCTCCATCACTCATTCAAGGAAGCCTGCATCTCTGATGGAGGCTTTCAGACAATACTGTTATTCACAATTAACAGGAAAAAAAATACTGTATTTTGTCTAAAAGCAAAAGTCTACAGCTTATGGCTGATAATTGACATCAGTAAGATTGAAGTGAAAATAATGGAAAAATGTTGACTATATCAGGGTAATTAGACATCTGAATATGTTATCAAACAAATTCTATTTTTTTTCTGCATTTTTAGTTATTTTTCTGTCTTCCATATTTATAATCTATTCATTTTTCTCTCCCATTTTTTGTAGCATACAAAGTCCAAGGCTTATTTTGGTTTATCATATAAACCAAAATTCATTAAAATACTTTATGATCTCTGATCCTTTGTTTTTTCTGGTGTTATTACTCTTAAAACTATCAGCCTTGGTTGTACAAGTTGCATATTTCAATGCCACTAAGTTCCAGAAACTAGATATTTGGTTTTGCAGTTTATAAAACCCAGTCCAGTGACCTCCTTGTAAAGCTTATGAAAATTGATGTGGTCTGTAGCTCCTTGTTCACGTCCAAGCGAATTTTTCAGTAGATCTGACTCGAGTCATACCTGTAGCTTTGCATGTGGTCTAGGCAGGCTGACACCTAACTGCCTTCCTTCCCATAAGCATTAAGTAAAGGGTTAAGATAGTGCAGGAGTGATTATATTAGTTTCTATGCTTCATGTTGTGCAAGTCAGAATAGGAAACTGTAGGGCTACAAAGACAATTAAGGGACTGGAGCACCTCTCCTATTGGGAAAGGCTGAGAGTGCTGTGGCTGTTTAGCTTAAGGAAATCTTACCACTGTTTATAAATATCTCAAGGGCAGGTGTCAAGAGGATGGGGCCAAACTCTTTTCAGTGTGCCCAGCAACAGGACAAGGGGCAATGGGCACAACCTGGAACACAGGAAGTTCCATCTGAACATGAGGAAAATCTTCTTTACTGTGAGGGTGACAGTGACCCCTTTGAGAGTGGCTGCTGCTCTTCTCTTTCCCAGAGACAAGATTAACAGAGACCATTGCCTACCTTGATGATCCATACTGACTTTGAGCTCCCTTAGCTGGTGTCTGCATCCCCCTGTGCTCACAAGCTGTAAACTTTGTAATGGTAGATGCCCTCTTTTGTTCAGCTGTGCTGTGGTCATGCGTGCTGAGCAAACATAGTCATTTTCCACAACCTGGGCTTTTACAAACTACAGAGCACCTCAGAAATGCCTAACAAATAACAATAAATGGCCAGAAGAGAATGTAGAGTAACCCCACCCAGGACAAAAGCTTTCACCTGAAACACAGAAAGAACAATGCATTCAGCTTCTCAGTTGAATATGAAAGGTATTTTCAATTCACATTCATAAACGCACAGCTTTGTTTAATAGGTGCAATGCCAGCTTGTTCGTCATCAAATTAATTACCATTATCCGCTCCATGAGATTTATTGTTAATGTTTTGTGCTATGACAATGTCAAGAGGCCCTGGATCGGTCTGAGGACCCACAGAGCTAAGTGCTATAGACAGCTGTAAATAGATTATCTCTGAGTTTGAGTTCCCTTCCCAGAAACAGGGATTGTAAGAGAGCCCTGGTCATGGAAAACAAAGTATCTTACCCAGGAGCACACACAGCGATAGACCAGAGTTGGAAGCTGGATGCAAATGTCTTGCCTTATCTGGGAGGGCCAAGTCTGCTCTACCTCCCAGCTTCACAGATGTCATCTCTCAGCTTCTTATGAGTTAAAATCCATCACTTAACATGAAGAACCTGATACTGTTTTAGAAATGGAAAGTTTCCCAGTGGCTCTCCTATGTCATATCTCACTTCTTTATAGCAGTGAGATATAATATTAGGATGAGTAAGGTGAATCTTCATATGCATTCCTGAAAGTGGACATACCAAGAAACAACTGAACAAAACTTTCCAAGAGGAAGTGGCCTGGAAAGACCATTTTCTTGCCCAGTTATTCTATTTGTCGTGACAACTTGCATTTCCCTGGAACATATCCAGATGACAAGGAATGCAGCTGACTTTATTAGACATGACAGAAAGACATGATGAAGATTAACTCATTTAAAAGCTTTTAGCCTTTATCTGTTGTTATTTTCATTTACATTTTTTGTATGAGATTCCCTGCCTTTGAGGCTTAGCCAATGCCTAAAGGGACAGGGAACCACAGGGCTACAGGGAGTACAGGGAACAAAGGGAGGAAAAGTAAGGTGCTGCTCTTAGAGGGAAAAGTAAAGAGCAACTGTCTAAACTAACCTTAAAAACTTTTTTTCTGAGTACAAAACTTTCAAATACTTAAAGATTTCATAATTCCTGTGAGCTCACCAACTTTTTTGTGAAGTATCCACTTGCTTCAAATATTACCTAGCTAGAAAATCTTATGAAAATTGTCCTTACTCTTCCTGTTAGCAGCTTCTAACCCCAGGAAGGCTAACCCCACTTTCTGGGGGGCTGCACAGGTAGCCTAAGCTGTGGGGTAGACACCCAGGGTGCCAAACTTTATTTCTTCTGTCCATGCCCCTTCTCCCAGCCAGTCCAGATATATTGTCACCCTGACATACCTTGCCTTGGATGTAACCTCTATTCAGACCCCTAGCAATATCCTTTTAGTGACCGTTTTGTGCCCCGTTTTCTCCATGCTGCTTGTAGCCAACACAGTGATACCATAGTCAGTGCAACTGCTGGTGCACGCAAAAAATCCACAAGAGAAAAAAATCACTCTTCTAAAACCTTTGGTGGTACCTGCAGTGCGTTCTGTCAAGGTTCTGAGCTCAGCCTTTCTATCCATCCGCTGCTCCTTCCTTCCCTGTCTTGCTTCACATCTTCAGAAAGGGTATAAGTGTCCTGTAGAGTACGACGGCGGCCAGGCTCTCCCACGGCTTCCCCCACAGTGTAGCAGGTGGCTTGTGCTGAAAGGACAAGGGTAGTCTGGAAAGGTGAAAGGTACCAAGGGAAACTGCAGAGCATAACATTATAGGTGAAGTCAAGGATATCTTTCAAGCCTGGGAAAGCAAGTCTTCTTGTGAAGCTGAGACATTACCTGGTCTACATTTCTTATGCTTATTCAGAAAAGTTGTCTCCAAGAAGTAAAATCCCCTAAAATATCATTTCCCGCGCTATTTGTATATGATACGCCTCACCAACCTGGTCTTATAAGCTAAATAGGACTTTTAGTAGGAATAACAAGTAGATGTTTTGCTTCTGCAATGTTTTGTTGTTTGGGATGATTTATCACACATGACCAGTTTCATCACTGGACATCATTCACCTTTTATACCAAAATTGCATGTTGGGATAATGAATTCAAAGATACTGCAAGACTTCTCAGAAATGTAGGTAAATTGAATTTTTCATCTCCCACAGATGAGGTTTCTGGTTTGGGTTGTGGCTGGGCAAGTCCTGCCTTGGGAAGAAAAGAGGCAGGAAGGAAGGAGAGAGCTGGGACGTTATTTGAAATGCATGGTCACTAGATTGTGGCCCCAGTTATTACAAAATGAGGGCTTGAAACCCTGAAGCTTCCTCTTAATGGGGAACGCCTTTATAGTCTGTATGCCTGAAAATAAATTTGGTTAAATTTCCTTCCATCTGTGTGCTCCAAATGACTGGCTGTAATTTGGAAGTGTTAGAACTCACCAGAGAAATAAAATTGTGGAGGGAAGTTAGGGCCATGACTGTCCAGCTGAATCTGCAAGGCAATAGAGGAGTTACAAGCACTGAGACTCGCATATAGCTTCCAGCTCCATAAGTGGACATACGGAGCTGTGCCAAAGAGCGCACCAGGCTTTACTGAAGGTCCCTGGCTCAGCCTCCTGCTAAAGGAGGGGTGCAGCTCTGGGGACCAGATGTGAGCCGAGAGGAGTCAGGGATGCCTCGGCTGTAGCCAAACAGTCCTGCAGCAGCAGGCACAGTCCCACATGCCCCGAATCTGCCTTTGGCAATAGCAGCAGTGGCCAGCCCTTGGCATCCGTGCTCTGGCAGAAGCTATGCATATCTTTATGGCCGTGGCAGTCTGTTGCTCCAAACAACTGCCAGTCTACTGATTCAGATATATCTCTCTATATAGAGATAGATATATATGTGGCTTTTTGTGTGCATGTGTCTGTTAGTGTTATTTAAAATATGAAATGAAATAACTGGATTGGCAAGGAAAGCTCTTGAGGAAAAACCAATGGAATCTTTTCACAAATAGTTAACGGTGATGCTAAGGGCAGCACAGACCTAAAAAACAATCTTTGGAAAATAGGTGACCTTAAACAGTTCTGCAAAATGTTCTGTTGTTTTCATCTGCCTTTCATCTGTTTACATTAAGTTCTTACAATGTTAATTTCCCACGGAAGGGAAACTGAAGTCTTCATATTGGATTTAATTCACAGAGTATTGATTGTTATGCTAGATAATACCTCTTTAATCAACATGTTGTGTGTATTTGGCTGGCTCATGTAATAATTTATTTCCCATTGTTTTGGAGATTGGTGGCTCCCCTTGAAGTGACATCTGCTAGAAACTCCTCTGCAATTTTATTTCTCTTGTGAGTTCTGACACTTTCACATTGCAGTCAATCACTTGGAGCACACAGATGGAGGAATTTAGTCAATCTGATTTCAGATAATGTTGACCATAATGTGGAACCCATCAGGTGAGGAAAAAGAACAGGATTTCAGCATTTTGTTGTATCATAGCAGAGACCATAACTTAGTGACCAACCATCCACATAATTGTAGGTTCATTGAGTGATAGAAAAGCTTAGGCCAAAAAGAGAAGTTAAAAATTTTAGCATTTGATCAAAGCAGGTTTAGCATCAAAGATCAGGGGGCTCATGACCTTGGCTGGACCCTCAATCATGCTGCCATGATGGGATCTCTGTGATAATAAGGAAGGAACATGGGATTTAATGTAGGAAGAGCTGCCACACCACCTTTTCAGTCCCATTTGCTTTGATTTTCAAACATAAATCTGAGACTGTCACAGGTCCAGACCAGCTTTGTGCCCACAGCTCCCAGAAGCATGCACAAGCAGTGTGCCTGTCCACCTTTGGACACACCACAGTATAAAACCGCAGTCTTGAATACCGGCACTACAGATAGGACGGGCCTGGCTATTGCTGTACCTGCCAAGGTGGATTCTCCATTTCAAGCATGAAGGTGTCTTGCTGCAGCAGAGTCACGGGGCTCCCTGTCACATACAGGGTCTGCCACATACTGCAAGACAACATGTAGACAGCTGGACTGATGCTTCTGCAGTGAGATAGCCCACAGGAACATAGGCTAAGAAATGCCAGAAGGCTTGGCCTATCTCCAGCTTTTTCATAAAAGAAGAAATGTGGCATTGAACAACAGACTCCAAGATGAGGACAGTTGGAGTGTGTGAAGCTGTAGCCTCATAGCCATAGCCAGCCCGTAGTCAGGAGTAACATAGGAGTACTCGGTAAAGACTTGTCATGCAGATTTATTGCCTAGTGAACAGTCCTCTGCTGCACATAAAATGTCCTTTTCCTGCTCAGAACAATTTTTCCTTCCCCCCACTTCCTCCAATTTTTGCCCATTTTTCAATTTTGTTTACACTCAACTTTCCCTAGTTAAGTAGGAAAAGAAAAAAATCCATACTTATTCCTATATTTTGTGCAGCTTCTTGAAGCTGTTCATGATTAGGGAAAAGTGTAGTAAGATGCTTACACACAATCTCAGGAACTGGGGACTCTGGGGTCTGGGCACTCTGGCTCCCCATGCTTGCTGTTTTCCCTACCTAGCAGCTCAGTCTGTTATCTGCTCCAAAAAACAGTTTGTCCAGTCAACTGCTGTATGATATGAAAACTCCAGAGGATGTCTTTGTTATGTGGCACTCAGATTATGGAAACTGCTTTCTGCTCAGAGCCCTATCTTTCCTGGAGTCCTGATTTTCAGATGTGTTTGGACTTGATGTATTATCAGCGTCTCACTGCTAAAAGCAGTTGTTTAAGGGTATCACCTGAGTTTACCAGCATTTTGGACATTCTAGTAATTCTCCTGTCATCCATTTGTAATCTAACAACGTAATTCTGTTTTTTTTTCTTGCTCCTTTTACATTGCCTTCAGAATGTTCTATAAAGAAATTCATCTATCAGAAATTCCAAGGACAGGTCCACTAAGTATATCATCAATCAGACTTTTTTTAATTCTTATCTCGATGTTGGGCTTGTGTTTTAAAAATCCCTTAAATTAGTGATCTTGCTTATTTGTACATATGAAAAATGAGGAAAAAACTTCCAATTAAATTGCAAAATGATGTTGTATTTTGCAGTAGGTCACTATGTCACACAGGGCACAGCCCACAAAAATATTTCATTGCAAACTTGTTGTCTTCTTTTAGTTCTCTAAGTCAGTGCCCCAAGATAGTGATTTAGAAAAACAGTTAATTTTATCCAGATGTGCACAGGAGGATGCACTTCACTTTTATTTTGTTAGATCAGTGAAAAACTTGGTGATTGTCCAGACAGGGTCCAAATGTGGAAACATTGACAAAGCTATTTCTATGATGACCACATAATACTGCCTTGCAACCCAGCACAGGACAAGCCCAAATCTGGCTGAGTGGGGATAGTCTTGGCCTAATGCAGTGGCAGGCTTGGATACCTACTGAGGGCTTTTCTCAGCTTTGCTGCTGAAGGTTTCACTAGATGTAGAAACAAAAAGAAATTGTGTTGGAAATAGGGACCAGAAGTACGGACTCCAGAAGGCTGCCTGCTTTACACTCTGCCTGTGACTCTTGCATTGATGTCTGTCCAGTAACTCAGTGTTGACAAGAGTGGAGAGAGGCTCAGCCTAGCCTTAGACAGCTCTATGTTTTGCCTGCTAGACACGAAACTGTTGTTCTAGCAGTGTCTGTCAACCTGTTCAGCCGGGAAGATCAAGTCTCCCACTTGGTTGAATGTTAAAATGACTGTGTGTTAAAGTGTGCACCTCTACTGCCTCCTCTCTGAACAAAATATTCCTGTATATTTTTTTAAATGAAAATGAAGTTACCTTCCAGGAGGGGTAGGTTCTGACCTTGAGTGGGATGGAAAGTGACTCTGACTCAGGTATTAAGTTCAAGAGAAGAAAAATAAATTTAAGTAATACCTGTGTTCAGCATTATATGTTAAATAGCTCTACTGACCTTCCTACACAGCTTAAAGGCTTTTTTCAGCTGCCCTCTTGAGACATCCAGCTCTTTTCACGAGCATATAGGATTTATGATTTGGAAGCTTGGATTCAAGTCCAAGGCGCAGACCAAAACAAACCTATATATTCTCTTTTCAGATACATTTCCTTATCTACTAGCTCTTTCAAATCTCTCTGGGAACTTAGTTTTTGTTGACATCTATTTCCATTTTTCCTCATACTGAAGGTCTGAACCCTCATTGTACCACCTGCATCATTTGCCTGTGCAGTATTAGCTGCATCTAACGTACATGGTAAACAATTTGCAACATGGTGTTTTCAGCCCAGAACCCGAATAATAGTTTCGGTTCCTAACCTCAGGAAGTATTTTGAGAACAATCAGCTGCCTCTTAGTTGACACATTGTGCTGACGTAGTTAAATCTCAAAAAATCGTATTCATACTGTAGTTAGGATCTTTAATTTAAAAAGATGCCACAGCCAATTGTTCTCTCCTTCTTTCCAGACCATCCATGCCAACCCTGTTTTGAAGTAAATGGTAGTCTTGCAAAGAAAAAAACAAACCAAAACAAACAGGATCACCTTGTAAATACCTTCTCCTTTTGATCAATATCTAGCTAGAACTTTCCCAACAAGTTTAACTACTTTCCCAATAGACCACAAAGGTAGAATCAATGAAAATAGACTTCCGAGTCAAGTCCCTATCTGCCTGTTGTTTTCTTTCCAGCTGTTCTTGTTTCACCAAAATCAGCTTTTTCTGATAGCTTTTGTTAATAGACAATAAGAACAATGATTTAACTTACTGATTATTCTCCTTTGGCTTTTAAACAGCTCCAGTATGTTCACACTGAGAATATTCTTTTCTGGATGCGAGTAGATGAGGGAGAATAGTAGTGTCACATCTTAATGCAGATGAGTTTGTTAGGTTTATGTGGCTACCAGCACCAGGAAGATATGGCTTTAATGAGGAAAAATGCTATACAATATAAGATAAAGTGTTTCGTTATGAATGAATGTTATTATTCAGATATTATTGCTGGAGAACTCGGAGGACAGGAAGAACTTACTGTCTTGTGACTCAGTAATCCTAAAAAAAGTAAATTGAGGAGCTTGGGGAGTTTCAGCCATTCATCCTAGTTTGCCTTGCTGAAGATAGCCACTTTGTTTTGACATCAGTGCTATAGGGTGCTATGACTCTGAATATCAGTAATGTAAAATTTCATGCCTTTATGGTCCTATCCTTCTTTTCTAGCCCAAGAAAACCCTTCAATCATCACTCAAAACTAAAAAGAAAATTCACTCTACCTTAATTCCCTGTTGTACTTTATGCTTCTAACTGAAAAATTCTCTTAACTTCAAGCTGTAGGTGGGTGAAACCAAGAATCATGGGAAGTCTCACCAAAATTAAGTTGTTTGGCAGAGAGGAAGAAGGAGTGTTAAAACCCCAGGGCAAGTGCTCACGCAGGAAGCTGCCAGCAAGTCTTCCTGCAAACACACTAATGGCACCCTGCAGGGGTGAAAAACATCTCAGTCCCCCACAGTGGTGATTTCTCCTTCCAGCCAGATTTGCTTCACTACAAAAACAAAAGGCCCAGTGATGCTCACTTTGTTTTGTAGATGATGGGGAGAAGGAGTCAGTAACTTCTCTCATTTCAGGAAAATAGAAAAAGCAGAAGTACTAAGGGGGCTTGTTTCTAGCTGTGTGAAAGCAAGCATTCAGCTTCTGTTTGATCGAGCATGTCAGGAATCTCTGATAGCTAGGAAGGGCTGTAAGACACTGAATCTTCAATAACAGCTAGGTAATGTCTCACTGCTGATGCTCAGTAGCAGGAGATCTGGGAAGTTGGGCTGTGAGAAACTTGTTTTCCTTTCCGAAGCTCTATGGAACTAATTTGGGGTTGTGGGATGTAATACTGGAACTCACGTCTTTGAAGTATAATGTCTCCTGTAACAGCTTCTTACAGTAGGAGCAGAGGGCAGCTGGACACTTGCATGGCAGTTGTTGGTCACCAAGAGGGTAGGTGAAGCTAGTTAGGTGATAGTACATTTTGTATATGTTCTCTCAGGGCTGTTCTACTGTTACATTCTGTCTTCTAGATATGTCCCACTGAAGCCTGACTTCCTCCTGTAAACAAGCAGTACTGCTGGGGGTTGTTTTGTTTTTCAGAAATAGGGAAAAAATAAATAAGTAGATAAATAAAAGATACTCTGTGAATCTGTAACTGCATTTCTTGGTACCAACAGCTGGAGCTCACTGTCACTGGTCAGTCTGCTGTCATAAATACAAGGTCAAAATGATATTGGAAACTGTTGATTTGAGTGATCCAAAACGGCCTTCTTTCTTAAAGAATGAAGATATGCCAAACATATCCTTTTCAGTCTAATCTGTACTGGCCTTGTAGCTGTGAACAGGACTTCATGGGTATCATTTCATGGGCAGCAATGAAGGAAAAATGTCAGCAGAAACAACCCTTCATCCTGATGTTTTCTGCCATTTTCTGTAATATTTAGATAACTATATTAATATTAATATAATTCTCATTTTCTATCCAGATCAGAAACTAGAAAGAAAAAATTCTAGCATATCTGATTGTATACTGTGCTAACTTTAAGCTATCCATTGTTTCAAAAAGACTGTCAGATTCAATTTCTTAAAGCAGAAAAAAAAAAAAAAAAAAAAAAAGAAGAACACCGGCAAAACTTGGCTTTCTGGTCCAGGAGTCGGTGTTATTCAATTAAGTGTGTTGGCATTTGTCTATACATTTTTTCTTGGACAGCAGTCACAATTAATAAGTTCATCAACTTTCACTGCCACTGTTAAACTCAATTTGCAGTTGTCAGGTGCCTTTTGGAAATATGGGAAGACTGGCTGAAATTCTAGAAGACTCCATCTGGCCTTTTTTTTCTCAGTAGAAGCAGCAACGCATAATCTGTTATCACCATGTCAGCCAGTGCTGACCAAGTATGATCACCCGAGACTGTGAAGTACCTATGGCCTTCTGGTTTAGCACAAGAGGAAAAGCTTGACTCTGAACTTAAAACAACCTGGCATATCACCACCAAAGGCAGGTTTTTTAAGTGCTATCATTCTGTACCACAAACCTTGCAGGAAGGGGAAATGCATTATCTCAACTCCAGCAATGGTTTATAATGAGAGCAAAGTTTGTTAAAGGTGATCTGTCTTCTACTGCACAATTAGAGGGAGGAAGTGACAGGTTTTATAAAATAGCTTTAGCCAACATTTACACCATGTAACATTTTTAGCTGGCAGGAACAGATTCTACAGCTCTACAAACATCATGCTTCTGCTCCCTACAGATAAGAAAATGCTATGCACAATGCATTGATTTTCCTTCTAGTACAACACAAAAATGATGCTAAAGTTGTAATGACATTAGCAGATATTTAATATGGATGTGGATGAAGTGTACAGTAGTATTTTGTATTTACAGGGGAAATTATAAGAAGGCTTCAAACATTATTTCCTTCCCCCACCCCAAACTACACTGACTTTTTTTCTTTTTTTTTAATCTTTTTGTCCTTTATACTTAGTTTCTGTTCTTCTTCCGTTCACCCACAAAGCCTAATTCTACTTGAATTATTTTTGGATATTGTCCCAGATGCCACAGGTTGCTGTGGTAATTTATAAATAATATAAATTCAGTAACCATAAAATTGGCTCCCATGTTTCAAATTGTTTTCTGTGACCTTCTTGTCTGTATCGTGACCCTTTTTCATAAGCAGCGGTTTGCATCATCAATTCCACCTGTTCTTTCAGGAGATAGACTATCCCTGCTTTGTGCCGGGAAGAAAAATGTAGAAGCAACAAGTAAGATGCATCTTGCTTCATGCATATTGAAACAAGCTGGGTAATGTGGTATCATAAGTAACAGCAATAATCATAGCAGTTTTCCAAAACAGCCTATTCAGTAATTTGCTATTAATGTTGTGAATTGTTCTTCCTGGCTATGTTTACTTAGTATGTCTAATGATTTTGGCCTTATAATTCTCCCTGACTCAGTTAAGCTAATAGCTATGACCATTTCCTCTTAGCCTGAGGCTCTTTCTCACTGTACAACAAACTTGCTGATTTATGGTATGTAAAGTACAATGCTCAATTCTTGCAGTCCTATTTTGACCCAGTAGAAGTAGATCTTTTTTCACCTGAGAGGTGCTTATGGACAACAGCAAATGGTAAAAACCTCTTTGGTCAAGGACCTTTGATCTTTGAATGTGTTACAAGGCGCTTTACTGGGCAGTACATGCATACTGACAGATAGTGCGTATGGTGCTGGGATACGGCACTGCCTTTAGCTCTTCCCTTTTCCAAAAAGAATTTCTGATCTCTTCCAGACTGAGACAGACCCCTAGTTTGTGGTCTTGGAACTATGCCAATCACTTTAGTATGTATGAAATGGTTCCTAAGGGTGGGAGGGGAAATATAGCTCAGTTAATCAAAGTTCTTCAACTCACTTTCCTGCAAGAATTTGACTTTTATTTACAACTGTCATGGCACCTTGTCAGAGGGTTATTTAGTGGCTTTGCTACAATTTCAGGCAGAAGGCATTGTCAAAATTAGTTTAATTTTCTTCCAAGATTTCAGTTCTTTGATTTTGATACAGCTGTGATCTTGCCTTGGCAGGTTTTTGCACTTTCCTGATAGGTCAAGTAAAGTGAGCTATTGAACTGGCATTGCCAATTTCAAAACATCTTTGCCATCTAGATAACTGTATAGACTGAGGTCTGATAGTAATCGCATTTCATCACCTGGTTCATAAGCAAGCACTCTGAAAGCTGACCTGCAGCTTTAAAACACTAATAATCACTCTAGAAATAAAAGCCTATGTCAGATATCAAAGCTCCCAAGCAGCTCTGCCAACCTGTTAACAAACTTAGAGTATGGTAGAAACATGTAGATTAATAACAGTAACTTCTTTTCAGCAAAGAGAGAAACATGACTCCTTGCTTAAAAGCAGAAAACATTAAGCTGTTGTAACTTTGTTTTAAAAGCTTGTTTGAAACTCTCAGAGAAACTGTCCTTTCCTAATTTCTTTCCTCATCCTTGCTTTTGTATCCCTTTACAGATCCTGGAGGTTGGTGTCCCTGCCTGTGGCAGGGGGGTTGGAACTCTATGATCCTTGGGGTCCCTTCCAACCCAGACCTTTCTATGAATCTATGAATCTATGAATCCTCTTTATAAACACTTGTGTTGTCAATTCCAATTGCCCTTTTCAGAGAAATAACTTTCTTTGCTATATCCACAGATTGAGATTGGCTGTTTTAAGGGTATTGACTAACAATACTAAATTAGGAAAAAATGCACTAAATATAAAATACAGAAAAGTGTAGTGTTTTGGAAGTCCTCTCTTCTGGGATGAAAGACATTAAAATAATCTTTATTTACATATAAGTAAAGCAAAAATTCAATTCATATTAAATTATGGAATGAAATTCACAGTTAATCATTGGAAATACTAACAAATCATACCAAGCATTATAATAGCTGAAAAATTCTGTTCAACAATCAAATAACTTGTTTGAGTTCTTTACCTGCAAATAAAATTCTGTTAATGACACTCATGTTTGGATGTATTTGTATAAAATAAGTAGTGACTACTTATAATCCAGTCAAAATTTGTATTCTTTCTTAATTTATCACTATGGGGGTTTTTTAACCATAGTTGTGTCACTTCAGTAAATCTGTGATTTATTAAAAATAGCTTGAGATTAATAAATGACTGCTCTTACTCTAATTAAGTTCTTCCCAGCATCAGTATTAGCTTTAAAATTTTACATAGTTAAAAGTATAGTGAATGTAACTAGGTATGCATAGCTGCTGGAGTTCATTGCTAGACTTATTTTGGTGACAGCCAATGCAAATGTTGCAGTGATGGAGCAGCAGAACATTTCGGGGGGCTTTTAGTGCAAAATCATTATTCTAAGCTCCAGAAACTTTTGAGGCTAATTCTTGCATACAAATAGTTAAAAATCCAGCATCTTTCACTAAGTGTGAAAAGGGTATCTGATGACTTATTACTATGCATAACCTAAGAATAATGTGTCCAACAGGGTTCACTGTAATCGTCTCTTTGCCAATTTGCCAAGGAAAACAGCTAAACTTGAAAGGTTCTTTCTGACCAAAGTTCATGTTTCTTCTTGAGTTTTTTACCTACTTAAAAGTATGTCATTTACTAAAAGAACATATGTTCTGTCACAGTTCGTTTGAAGAGTTTTGTTGTTTTCTGCATACGTGACAGTTTCCCAGAAGAAACTCTGTTGACAGCTTTGTGAAGTTCCTCTGTGTGACTTGTAATGCATCCTTTAAGAAAAAGATCTCTTGAAATAAACATCTCTAAAATGTGCTTATAGTCATAAGGCACCATCTTCTGCCTCCTTATTAGCTGACTTCAACGCTGTATAGTTATTTATGGCAGAGACTGAAAGTATAAATGTCTCTTCATTAATCTATGACTCAGGCTTAATGAGTGCTGAGATTTGGGGTTTGGGGACCATTAACGCAGTTCTACCATTTACCCAGCTCTGTGACATCACTACCAGTTAAACATAACCTTGTAAATGAACAGTATTCTTGCCATCTTTTAATTGCCTCCTGGGAGTGAAATGCCTTTTAGCTTCATTCAATGTAGCTTTTTGTATGCAGATTTCTCAAACATTAATCACTACAATCAGAATTCACAACCTTTCAGTATCAGAGTTATGGCCCAAGGATTTTTTTTTTTTTTTTTGATGCCACATTTTGATAGGGAATTAGGAGAAATATATGTGCATTGAACTCCAACCATCAAATTCCCTCTGGTCTGGACAGGTAATACTGTTGTCAGTAGCTAAAGACAACATTACTACACCTTGAATAAGTAGTTTATAAAAAGTATTTGTGAGGAGAAGAGAACAAAAAAGACACCCAATGGTTTTCTAAGTTATCTTTCTTAAACACGACTAGAATCCTGTCAAAGTCTTATGCTAAATAGAGTAATATAAAAAATGAGGTAGAAATGTCTTGATTTCATAGATGCACAGACAATTGTAAGCTGTTTGGAAAAAGAACACTTAATGCAACATATTTATTTAAAGGAAAAATAGAGGGAACTCTGTGACTTTCAACAACTTTTTAGGTCTGCCAAATCTTTTCAATACCCAATTATACTGACTACAAAAGTGAGAGTAAAAAATATTAACACTACTTTGAATGTTAAATTTATTTGTTAAATTTTTTTTGTGTACCTTTTGAGATCTTGGAGATAATGTGGTAGAAATCACTGAGAAGGATCCTTGTGGAGCAAAAATTTCTTGGGTATAGACTGGACATTTTTGCAACAGCTCCTTTTAAGCTTCCTCCTTTACTCCCTCAGTGGTTGCTTCTTACTGGCGTGTCCCAGCAGTCACCCTGTGAGGAGCATGGTACTTTTAGTTAATTTGCATCTTCTGAATACCCTTGATAATCCTGCATTTTGTAAGAGATTGGATGACTATATTTCAGGCTTTAAATTCTAAGGCATGGAGATTTTAAGCTTATTGCCCAAAACAGTAGAAATATCAAGTAGCCGAGCTGGGAAACAGTCACGTATCTTGAGATTCAGTGCAATAATTTAAACTCCAAGATGTGGCATCCCCCTTGGGCACAAGGTAGTGAGACAGCCTTCTGTCTTAAAGTAGCCTGTTTCATTTCCCAATTAAATGAACTGATTTTCAGTCTTTTCATTTCAGCAAGGGCAAACTTTGGCTGAGAAATGGTATTTTTGAACTGTTTTTAAATTCCATGGAGTGTCCTCACTAGTGAGAAGGACACTCACTAAAGGAAGAAGCTTTGTGTGTTGACCTTTAAATTGACTTTAAAAGAACTGTAAAAGGCTACCTTGTCCCTGTGCTGTGTAAAAGGCTACTGCTAAATTCCATAGAAGCGTAGGAGGCAAGTTAGAAATGCATACCTGTTTTTCATGATTCTGTTCTGTTACTTTATATTGTTTAGTAAGAGATTATAGAAAAACCTCAGTTAGGGGGTTTTAAGAGGAGAATATCATCGCTTTGTGTTTGTACTTAAGATAACTTTAAATTGGAGCTTTGTGAGGGTACAGGTATAACACACAGTTTGTGCAGATATCTTGATACAATTTGCGAACTGTAGAAAGGACCTAGTATTGCTCAAGGTACAGCGTTTTCCTCTAAAATTAAAGAAGATAGACTAATACAAGAGAGTTCCTCTTACTAGCCTGGAGGTTTTAAGTGGCTTTCTAAGCAGAAATGCCCATGGAAAATAGTAAAACCTGGTAAAGGAGATATCTCTTTCATAATGTATGCAACAAATATAAGCAAATTTTTAGTGAGCCAAAGGCAACAGTGGAGAAAAGTGTGACATAAACATGAATACACTGCAAGGAGGACAGTATAGAAAAGCCTGTAGAAGGCCACTATTTGCAACTGTTTTCACTTGTTAAATTATGGGAATAACATTGATGCACATAGCATCTCGGAAACAAGGGTGTCTCACTGTTTTAGGAGTTCAGTCCTTCTCCCAGAGCCTTGTCTTCTCATCTTTTTTTTAATTACTGATTCCCATCGCTCTGTCCCTGAAAAATTATAATGGAGTCAGTTTCATCAGCTGTGTACAAGCATAGCTACCCATAACTTCAGCAAATGGCTTCTGAGATATCTTCTTTTTAATGACAGGGTTCTTTTTCATGTAAAACAGGCCTGTTAAAATAATAAGACAACCCTTTATGGGATTTTCACAACCAAAGAAATGTGCAACATATCATAGGCAATGTTCTATGACTGCCTTACTTTTTTTCCTTTTTTTAAAAAATTTTTGGTTTTCCCCCCCATGTACACATATCTGTTCTAAATGAGGAGCCTAGATCGAAGTGTATAGGGTTTTTTAAAAAACAAACAAACAAACAAAACAAAACAAAAAAAAAAAAACAAGCAAAACTTGACATCATGTAATTGTTCTGCGCTCCTTGGGAAGTGCATAACTCTCAGCATGGAGAAATAAGGGGTCTTTACTTATTCCAGTTGACTTGGTGTTGGAGAGATGAGTAAGAGATCTCTGCTGACTCTGGGATGAGCCAGAGGCAAGAGTAGACGAAGCAGTAAGAACTGAATTATTCTATCGGTGTGACACTGTGTGTGTGTGATTAATCTGGCTTTCCAGCTGAGATCTCCAGAGGATGTGAAGATCCATAATGACTTCCTGAGCCCTGCAGCAGACATGTCTGTTGGCACTTCTCTTTGGTCTCATCCAGTGCACATATTAAAGGCCAGCACATTGCCTGGCAGAAAGGGAACTAAACCATTACCTCCCTCACCTGCATTTGGCAGAGTAAATAACACCAAGCAGAAGCTATGAGCTGTAGATGGAGGACTAACTGTCCTTGCTGTGAAATGAGCCCTTACTATGTTAAACAACTGTGCTTTAGTTCGTATCACAGTAGAGGCATTCTCATGCTCCTTGTGTAAGCCAACTTTGATTTCTCAGTGTCAATAGGATGTTCAGCTGCATATATTGTAGCACTTAATATTTACGGTCTAATAGTAGTATCACTGCACAGAAGCAAATAGAAATATATGATAGGTGATTCAGGACAAATTGGGATAGTAGTAACTAAGGTCAGGAATTAAAAGCAGCATTATTTAGAGAAATAACACTATTTTCTCTTTCCTTTGTATGGTGTCTAGTTAATGTGACTCATGTTCTTAAAGTAGACAAGTTTGAGTGACATATGCAACACCCATACCAATTAAATTCATTTCAGAGCCTTTTCATGAAACTACTTTTCTAACAGAAGTGCACCTGTCCTGCCCTGTTCCTTTCCTCTTCCTGCCTTCAAAATCTAACAGTTTTCTAAGCAAGCTTGGCTGTAGTTCAAATTCTGCAGTTAGTTTTCTTGCATGATGACTACCCCTTACACTTACACATCTATGTAAGCTCCAGTATACGCTGTTTTCCAGGTCCAGGTGGAGGATCTTAGTGAGCATCATGTAGCTAAATAGCTACTTGGTATTCATTTGGTGACTAACTTCATTTACATCACAGGAATGCACCTGGGAGGTATTTGAAAGCAAAAACCACGCAAGTGGCGACCAGCTCTCAGTGACCACAGGATTGCAGCATTTCTGAGAAGGAAGTGGTAAATCAGTTCCAATTCAAATCTACAAAACAGGTGAAAAGAAATTAGGAGTCATCCAGGTGCAAAGAGAAAGTGACTTAGGTAACTCTGGAAATTGTGCAACTGCACAGTGCCTAAGAACACAGTTAATGAGCAAAAATGGATGGAACACACATGCAAAAGCTAGACAAGACTCAACAGAGGTGGAGAACAAGTCGTTTGAAATTTTCCAGCTATGGAAAATGTAAGGTTCAAAAATGGCTGAGACTGATTCCTACTGTGAACCCCTCCCCCCCCATAACAACAGTACCCTAAGTTGGGGAGTCAGCTCTCTCACTAGGGCTCTAGTTTAGTGACTGTGATATCAAATTCCTGAATACAATTTGTGTTGTGAAAACACCCTGTAAACATTAGGTATGTTTAAATAAAAGCAAAAGGGAAACAGCAGTGTATTCACTGACTGACCGGTCCCTACCCCATTCAAACTCACTGCTACACATTGCTTTTGATGATATGGAGGTGTTGCAGTAGAAACAAAATGTCACATGTGAACTCTTAGTCCACTCCTCCACTCCCAAATTAGATGTTGGTAGTTATTTTGGTTGACAACGATTGTATCACCTGTAATCACAGTCACCATACAGAGACTCCACCACTTACAACCACTCTCATTTTAGAAACTCAAAACCTTTTGAACCCAAATATTAATTTCTTTTTCCCTCCAAGAAATGAAAAATAGATGTGATTTATCTTAATCTGAAAAACCACCCTGCTAAAATTATGAAGCTGACTTCTCACACACATGCATCTTGATGTCCTTTAACGGTCAATATTGATTAACAACAATGCTGATAGTAAAGCACAAAGGCGCAGTTCTTTGAGCTCCTAGAAGAAGTCCACAGAAGCTAAATGTAGTATCGCTGACTACCATGTAATAACAGTCAAACCAGTTTCAAGGGGACAAATGTGGCACAAATACAAAATAGGTGCAGTCAATGTGGGGAATTTTTCTGAATGTTCTCAGTGAGCTTCCATTATCAAAGATCTACTGCAAGGACACTAGAAATATCACCAAAGGGACTGTATGTTACAGCTTTTGGGAAAACTAACCATTCAATCTTCATATTTGCAGCAACACAGTCACTGGCAGGCCACCAAGCTGTGCAGACCTCTGTTTATTGTGTTTTGAATGGAGTTGGCTTTCGGTGTGTATAAATGGGAAGTTATAGTGATATTAACTAAGTCCCACATATGTAGATGCCAATTTATGAAGACTGAAACTGTGAACATAAACAGAGAAAGATAAAGTCTGGTAGCATCTAATACAAAGTCTAAAATTGAGGTTTGTTTCCTTTCTGGGATATGCTCCATAATCAGCCCCATAGATCTTTGGTTTTACTAGCGTGATGGCTTTTTATGCTGCACACTAAATGCTCCTAACAGGATGCGTACATATAAACATAAATATATACGTTGTTCTGTAATAGCACCCCTACAACATATTTACTAGATTTATAAGCTCTTTCTCCATACAGCCACGCAGCTTTCCATGTGCTTTGTGCCAATACATTTAAAAGCAAGTCATATCCTTTTTTGGCTGTGTGTTCCTAATGAATGATTAAATATTAATCATCTCTAGCGCCTGCTAGATAGCATGAGGTGATCTGACAATTATGGATAGTTGCTGTGTTTGTCAACATGCTCAACCACTATTACTCTGAAGAACAATGATATTGTCAATAGAATAAAAGTAGGGAA
>KL269323.1:45922-56919 GCA_000699545.1 Podiceps cristatus | reverse complement strand
AAAGAGTTAATTCATAGCTGTTATGCACATTTTGTTAACTAATGGCACTTTTTCTGGCTGGAAAGATTTCAGAGAATCTCTTCAGATCACCTTGTCTCACTGAGCTGTATGTATGTAGCTGTTCCTCAGAACAAATGTCCCACATTCACATGGACACCAGCAGGTCCATTGCTACTGATACTACAGTTAGGCATGACACCTTAGTGATCCGTGCAGGATCCCGAGAATGTTGGCACCAGAGTGCCGAGACAAGGAAGCAAGTGTGATGAGTCTTCATCTCCAGCATCCCCTCTTGAGAGAAATGATTAATACTCATCCAATGGCTCCCAACACTTCCAGCTCTATCAGCTTTATGGTCCCTGACACAGGTAGACTTAAAAATCAACAGTGCAACTCCAAACATCCTTTCACACCCGTGTTTCCTTCGCACTCAGGAATCTAACCAGTGGATTAGAATTGTTCTCAACAGTTGCTGCAGATTCCTCTACACCAGGATCTGCCTGGGATGGGTAATGATCAGGTCAGAGCTGACAGCAATTTCCCATCAAAACAATTTTAAAAGGTGGAAATGAATTTTCAACACAGTCAACCACTTGGATTAAAACTTTCCCTTAAATTTGATGATCTGGAAAAAAAAAAAAAAAAAGTTAAAACTATTTAAAATTTTGAAGTTTTACCCAAAAAAGTCAAATAATTACTTTCAATTATTCTTTTCATTTTCTTACAGCGTTTTTCTTAATCAGAGAAAACACTCCCTATATCTCACTTTTTTTTCCTCATAAGCAGGAGAATATGCAGAAAAGAAAGGATTTTGGACATTTTTCTTTCGAACTTAAAAGATATCAATGTTGAATATCACTTCTAAAAATATATCAAGTGTTTTCCACATACCTCTTTTCAGCCAGCTTGATTTAGTTGTGCACATTCCACATAACTATTGACAGATAATAACAGACCCAAACTCTGCTGTATAGAGACTACCAGATAGTTCAATGGGTCATTGAGGGCTGCATTAGTGTCCTTTCCATTCTGGCTTAAACCTCATAATTTTTCAGCCTGCTGACCAACAGAAGCCAGGTTTATCTTAGCCCACAATAAGGAATCTATTTTCTCTCTTGTTCCTTAATTGCAGTCATGATGGAAATACAGATATCATTTGCTCATGTAGGAGGAGGGGATCAGATATCTCCGCTGCTTTCTGCTTCCACAGGTGATTTGGGAAAGCAAGCTTCGGTCATCGACAATCCAGCTAATGCTTCTTTCTCCTCCTGTTGAACTCCTGCTGCACGGTGTTTGGTAGCAGAGTATATGTATTTCCTCTGCCTTTCAACATCTGGTTTTCAGTCTATCCCTGCAGAAATGTCAAAGGTCTACACTGATTCTAAGGAAAAAGGAAAATCACTGGCTCCTGGCAAATCTTAGAGCAGAATCAATATAACTAGACCAAGTAAAGACATAACCAAACAGGTGTATACTTCAAGTAACCAACACAAGATTCAGACAGGTTAACAGCGATTCTTAGTTAATTTGTTTTCTTTTTCCTTCCTTCCTTCCTTCCTTCCTTCCTTCCTTCCTTCCTTCCTTCCTTCCTTCCGTAAAACACTAAGAACAGGAAATAAACTCGAGGAAACATACACACACACAAAACCTTTAATAATAAAAATGACAAAGATAAAATTCACAAACTAGCCAAAACACAATAAAATAAAAATATTATGGTAGCAGTGGATTTTGTTCTTCTTTGGAATACAACTGGAGATTATCTGGGGACTACAGTATAGCCCTCTAGCTAAATGGTCTTGCTATGCAAGTCTCTACTTCTACAGATTCCCAGAAACTAGGTATCAAAAATCTACATATAACATAGATAGGATCATATCATTTTTCACTGACCACAGTAGAAAGACAAAAAAATTAGCTGCCATGACCAATGTTAGTTATACTGTTTAAGAAAATAAATTTTGATATACTGAATCTTTTTCAACCCACAGAAAGCATGTTAGGCTTATACAAATTATATTTCATTATACAAATACTGAACACAGATTGCTCTAGCACTAGCATCCTTAAAATAAATAATAAAAAAAAAGTATTTAAAACAGAGCTTTTCAAGCATTTTATTATGATTTCAAAAGTGAGATTTGCCACAAATTATTCTGTGTATTCTATTGGCTTCATCAGCTGGAAGTAAACATTATTTGCTTTGTCTAGTGCAATAACCTGAAGAGCTGGACAATCCTTACACTATGAGAGTTGTTTCATGTTCTTCTGAGTAACAGCTGTTTTCCAGGCATGTCTGTTTTAAGGAAAACTTTAGCAAAATGTTCAAGAAAAAATTGCTTTTCTAGGGATACTCTGATTTTTAATTCAGTTCTTACTACCTTAGGTTTTCTTATGACTTTGATTTGGAATGCCGTATTCTCTAAAGGCAGAGCTTAGGGTGGTTAATTATACAGCAGGAGTGTATCTCTGGCTCATTCAGAACACCACAATAGCTGCATGTTAAAAATGGCATTTTCAAAGATAGTATCCAGTGAAAAACATCGGAGTTTTTTTGTTTTTTCCCTTTACTTTCTGCCAGGATTTCTTGCACTGCTTTCCTGTACATCCTTCCCAAGCAAATGGATGACTCATGAGGAAGTCAGAATAGGATAACTAATGTACCTGTCTAAGCCCCAGCAGAAGAAATAATTCCGTATTTCTCCATATCACTATTCTTAGAGCTTAAGTATTGTAAGCTATTATCACAGGCACAGCCTAATGAAAGATTCTACTCTTCAGTCATTCCTGATGAAAATATACATCTTCCTTTTTTATACATTAAATATAAATTTTTTGATAAATATATATTCAGGTTTCTGTTATGGTTTGAAAGTGGTCCAATTGATGTGAAATAAAATCTGGTTTAGCAGGTCCAGTTTATGGGTGTATCATTATACACAGATAATTTTCAGATTTGTTCAGATCATTTTCACCAATCATATTCAGTCCTACAGAGCTTATCATCTGTGCTTCACATCTCCTTACAGTGTAAGAGTCACATGCGGCTCTAACACAAAAGCCACAGCATTTTTTGTTTTGAGTTTTGTAAACTCAGGGATACACAAAAAGGTTGTATAATGTTTCTACACTTTTCTGTATCATTGCAGGAACTGCCCAGTGAAACCAAATTGCATGGCAAGGGATGAGGAATCTCTCTGATCTGACCAAAATGGTAACTCATGCATAAAGGTTCCGGATCAAAAATTATTTGATCGAGTGGTAGATTGAATAGGAGAGAAGACACTGGTTCTTTTATTTTATTGTGACTTTAATTCCAATGTTGCTGTTTTTTTTTTCTTTCTACTCTTTTCTAAGTGTTTCATACAGTCTTATTTAAAACCTTGATATTGTTAATACATTAATCAATTTTTTTTTTCACATGCAGCACCTGTAAATTGTATTTGTGGGATATTGAATCAAACAATCACACCATAGCAATACAATGTTCCCCCAAAGACTTGTGATCTCTTCCCTAAAGGAAGAATGTCAGTTCTGAAACCCACCTCATGCCTCAAATAATTTTGTTATAAGAATTTATTGCACTTACCAGACAGTAAGTGGCTGTGAAATTAACCTTTTTACAATAGACTCAGTCATGGCATATTTGCAGTTATCAAAATCTTTCAGACTCAGAGCAGATCAGCTTGAGACCACATCAAATTTTACAGGTACCACTGAGATCACCAAAGACTCTTCACTGACTTTAAAAGAGCACATCCTTCAGATTTACTCAATCAGATCTCCACACAGCTTCAATTTTCTTCTCCAGTGCTTTGATCACTATCTTAGCAGTTACTGAAACTTTGATTTTTTTTTTTTGTTTTGTATTAGCCACTGTATTACTAAACAAATAAGATATGTACCTGCTTCTTATTTTGGGGAAAAAAAAATATTAACTGCAGAATCCCATGGCTGCTCCTTCTGCTTCCTATTTCTCCTCTGTAACTGCCTCCCTCTCCTCCACTCTCTTCACGAGAAACTTACTGATCCCATTGTCCATGACAACATGTCTCCCCGGAAGAGGCTAGTGGCTGAGCTGAGTGGCATGGGCCACTCTGTGTCTCCCCTTGCCAGCCATCGCCAGGGGCCAGCTCACTGCAGAGCTGCTCTGATGCCTCCACTGTCTGCAGGGTCTTTCCACCGCATAGGAATCTGCACCTCTGACTTCAGCTCTGACTGGTGGGGCTTTCATTTCCTGCCAGAGTGCTGGTGAGAGGTGGGAACCCAGCATGCAGGGAGGCAACAGGTGCCACCAAGAGCTTGTCACAAGAGGGAGCTGGGAGTGGAGGAAGGTAGGGTGGGAGCACATGTCAAGGCAAGGGCAAAGGAAATGTCCTGTTGGTCAGCTGGATCATGTCTGCCCCGCCAGCACATACTATTCATCTGTGTGGTGGATATCCAGCTGGGCTTTTGTGGTGACAGCACTTCTGTTGATGATCTGCATTTCTAAATTGGTGACGGAGCTCCGGGAGGAGGTGAGCAGGCTAAGGAGTCTCAGGGAGTGGGAGAGAGAGACAGAGTGCTGGATCTGCACCCTGCCTTCCCTGGGACGGGCCCGGCAGGCAGCCAGGACGCGTGGTACGGAGGATTCCCTGTGCTCTCTCCACCTGGCACAACATGGTGACTTGAGGGACGGGGACAATGGCAACAAGTTCCTGCCCGGTGCAGCCGCACGTCTCCTCCGTGACTGCCCCCCCTCCCACGTGCCCTGTGTAACAGGTATGAGGCTCTGCAAGTGCAACCGAACAATGATGAGGACGATGGCTCATCGAACTTGGAGGGGTTGCCCAGGTTAAGGCAACCTGTGTCAAAACTGCTTCCATAAAGAAAAAATGATGGGTCATAGTCATAGGAGACTCCTTCTGAAGGGAACAGAAGGCCCAACATGCAGACTGGACCCACTTCTTAGGGAAGTCTGCTGCCTCCCTGGGGCCTGGGTTAAAGATGTGAATGGAAAGCTGCCCACCCTGGTACGGCCCTCAAATTACTTTCCATCATTGATTTTTCAGGTAGACAGCGATGAAGTTGCAACAAGAAGTCCGAGGGCAATCAAGAGAGACTTCAGGGCCTTGGGACCACTGGTTAAGGGATCAGGAGCACAAGTAGTGTTCTCCTCTGTCCTTCCAGTTTCAGGGAATGATGAGGGAAGAAGCAGGAAGAGCCAGCAGATCAATAACTGCCTCTGAGTCTGGTGTTACCAGCAGAATTTTGGGGTTTTTGATCAGTGGGGTTTCCACATACTGTGGACGAGATAAGACTGTTTACGTGACACCAAGCCTGCTGGCAACAGATGGGGTACACCTGTCTCAATGGGCAAAAATATCTTTGCCCATGTGTTAGCAGGGGTCATTGAAAGAGCTTTAAAATAGATGTGAAGGCAGAAAGGGCTGAAACCAGGCTTGCTAGAGGTACGCCTGGGGGTAGCACACCCATGTTTGAGAGACAGTGTGCTGCAAGTTCCTTTGGTCTGCCATCTCAGTGGAGGTAAAGGATGGAGATCCATGCAGCAGGAAAGATGATCAATGGCTATTGATGTGTTAGAAACCGCAGAAGTGCCTGAGAATGGTCATGTAAGAATTAGAGCTTCTCCACAGAAAAATGTGGTGGGATCAAGAGCCCAAATGAAATGCATCTAGAGAAGAAAAGAATATTTGTTCTGTAAAGGATTCAAAATCTCAGGAAGAAATTTTAAGCTTCCACATACTGTGGATGAGATAAGACTGTACATTTTTTCAGACCTCTTAAGAAGGAAACAAGCTGTTAAATTGGAGCATGACAGTTCCTCCAGGCTAGATTACACTATTAGTTATTTTTTGTTGTTAGTTAAACAAATGAGTTATCTAAAAATGTGATTCTGTCATTGCCATATGGCTCCTGACCAACAGAAGAGAAAAGATACCCCAAAGAACCTTGTTAACAGAAACCACACAGCAGTTAAGCGATGGTTTACAAGTCTTTACAACAGGAAACACAACTCACTCTCTTGAAAAGTAGTAATTTCATGCATGGTCCACTGTGTTTATGGATATTAAAAAAATGATGACTTGTTCCTAATAAAAATGTTAATGTAGGCATTACATATTCATTAGGAAACCACTGTAGCTCTTCCTGGTAGTAGAATATATTGGTTTGATTTGCTCATTCAAGATGCTAGTATTTCTCAGATGAAAAATATTTTTTATTTCTTCTAACTTCAGGTATAAACCATCAATCTTATAATTCATTTCTTTTATTTATATTACAGAACACCTTAACAAAATGCCTATGCACATTGCATAGAACCATAGAATCAATTATTTAGGTTGGAAAAGACCCTTAAGGTCATCAAGGCCAACCGTAAACCTAACACTGTGAAGTCCACCACTAAATCATGTCCCTAAGTGCCACATGTACACATTTTTGAACACCTCCAGGGGTGGAGAGTGTGTTTAATCTCACTTCCAATTAACATCTAGTGCTCTTCTTGACTCCTTGCCCTCCCTTGTCCACACACATTCTAAATTCACATGTGATGTCTTGGTGGTTGCATTCAGACATCTGTGCACTGAAAGATACTAGGTTTCCTCCTTTGTATATGATGGCAAGGGGCTGTAAGAACAGTCTATTTATCTATAAACCCAAAGTATCTCTCCAGTTTTGTATAAATCAGTGTATTTTTCCAGCCTCTTAATTTTAGCTTGCTAAAACCACGTCTGTTTCAGTTGGGGACTGCTCAAGTAAAGCCCCTGAGGTAATTGCTCTACTGGCAAATTGATTAAATTTGCCAAATGAATAGTATGTAACACTAATGACAACTAAATTATCACTGAAAGAATGTTTGGAGTTGATTTAGAAATATCCCTTAATAAGTCACTATCTGTTTTGTCCCCAGCATCTCTGAGAAGGAAATGTATTTGTAATGGAGCAGCTAAGACAGAAGCCAGTAAGGAATTGATAGAGGAGTTTGTGTATGTTGGGTTTCCTACTTGAGGAGTGTTATTGAAAACATGACAGAGGCACTAATTATACTGGAACATCCATTGCAAAACAACTGCTTAAATTTTATTTGCTGATATGGCATGAGAACTTGTTGCAACATACTGACATGTGTGGGTATTTCAACTTATTTGATTTCTTGAGATAGCATGGAAACTAGTTTCAATGCTTTCTGACATCTGTGGATATTTAAATATGCTTACCATGTTTATCATTTCTTGTATACTTCACAACAAAATAGACATTGATTTGGTTGACAAAGCAAATGTAAGAAGACAATGAAATAGTTTCAGTGACAGGTATGCCATAATTCATTTTGTCACAAAAACATCAATTTCCTTATTAGAATTAATATCTTACCTAAATTGAAATTAGAAAACAAGAGTAGGATACGCAGAAGATGGCTAACCAGGAAACATCTCCTATAACTTGGGCACATGGATGGGGTTTAGGGGATCAGTCCTTATTGCTCACTTCATTCCTTGTTCCTAACCTCTCCTACAATCTGCTGAATGGAACTTCGTGAACTTTTCAGAGTGGAAAAGGTGATAAGGGGGAAAAGGGAGCACTTCTTTTGAGGCAGCCAGAAATCAGTGCATTTCAATCACCTGTTCTCACTTGGAAACCAAGTTTATAACAATTAATCATAATTCCAGCACAGAGACCTTTCCTCTTGGACTTTGCCTCTTCAAGCTTTGGGTGTGCACACACTCTGTGGAAGCTACTACAAATTTTGTGGTCACTATCCAAGGTTAGATACGAGAAAAAGCAACTGCAAGGCGGTGCTCAACTTTGTTTTTAAGCAAGTCATTCTTTGAGGAGATTAGTGGTGATAACTGATAGAGATATCCTTTACTTTTAGAGCTGGGAAACAAAATACTAATTTGTTTTCCTTGGCAAAAAAGTGAAGAAGGAATTCTGGTAGAGATGTATACATAGATATATAGATATATCTAAAAAGACTTCCTGAATTTGCAGTAATCTAGATGACTAATACTACATTTAATCACAACTCAAGAAGTTAATGGTTTGAGGTGCCATATTATGCACGCATTCACATCAGAGAGAGATAAAAATAGAGAAATCACCAGTGCCTAAAAAATTCTATTAGAAATTATATATTAAGGAAAAAAGCGGAAAGCAGTAAAAGTCCTTTTTATGAAAATTACAGTTGCCTAAACTGTCAGAAGAAATCAGGAACAATTTAAATAAAACATTACCTCATGAGGAAACACAGACAGTAACTGATGATCTCATTTCAGTAAAACATCAGGTCTAGATGGGATTAGTATTGAATTCCCCCCAAAATATACCGATATAATTTTACCTTGCTCAAAATATATTCACTCTGTTCTATAAAATGAGTATGTTTTTCCCTGTTCAGAGGCATAGCTACAACATTAATTGTGTTGCATGTGCTCTCAGAATATTGCAATGGGAATATTTTAATGCTTTCTAAATGAAAATAAATCATACTAAAAGACAAAAATAGTGCATTAAAGGTTTTCCTTGTGTGGTTCATAATATTATTGAAGAGATACTTGCAAAAGATTGTCTGACGCTGTGGCTCCAGCCACAGAAGATTACTGCCTTTGGCCTGTGAGACAAGGCCACTTAGACTAATCTGAGATGCTGTTAGTGTGTCACAGCAAACTTGGTGAAAGAGCACCTTGGGTTCCCTGGAAAGCGGCAAGCACAAGCTGTAATCTTACCTGTGTTTGGTGTCAAAATGTAGCTGTAGCAGAGATTTTCTGAATGGCCAAAATAATAATAAGCAAGCATAGCTGGTCAAAGATCCTTTTGACTGGCAGTGACAATCACAACTTACGGACAGTCAGTGGCATCCTACACAGAACCCTGAATATAAAACACAGTCAATCAGAAAAAAAACAAACAAACAAACAAAAAACCCCCCCAAAAAACAGTCTAGTTTGACTCCACACCATTAGTTTGAGGATTGTCTGGTATCTCTTCCATCTACTTCCCCGTCTGCCTCCTAGGTACTCTAGGGGAGCTCCATTGCCCTCAGTGCCAAGAGAGGTACTCTCCTCACTGGCCTCCATGTCACACGTCAGATACACATATGGATACTCCTGAACTGCTACAGATAGATGTTTTTGGAAGCTGTATTGAATTAGGGAACTGTGTTTGCTTTATGTTTGTTTTGTTTTGTTGTTTTGTTTTGGTTTTAATAGTATCATTTTAATAGTATCATCTTTTTTGCAGAGATAGGAGTGAAGTCAGATCTCACAGAGCACTCACCTGGATGTCTGTATTATGGCTGGAGGCTGATGCTGAGAGCCAGCTGTCAGGTTTCTGATGCACAAAGGCAAAGGTTCGCACCAGCGAGGGCAGGTGAACCTGGTTTTGGTTCTGGTTGGTTGTTCTGCCTCCTGTCTACAGGTTTTCCTCTGCTGCCTCAGTCAAGAGTGATTCAAAGAAGCGTATGCTTTCAGTGGTAAAAGAACTTTCAGGATGTGGCTTTGCAATTCTTGTTCAGGTTTTCCTGTTCAGCAAGAGGTTTAATACTTGGATACTCTATCTGTTTGCTTTGTATATACCTTTCCCACCTCTACTCATTCCTATTATAATTCCAGTGATATGATGCGCAAGGTGTTTCCGTACAACCTGCAGCTCAGTGACCCTGAAAGGTAATGGATTCAGAGCTCTCAACTCTACCTGACCCATTATTCACAATGAGCTACTTGTCATATACATCACATCCCTCCGGGGTCTGAACTGTGCAACAGGAACATTTTATAAAGCATGCAGGAGAAGGGAAGGGTACTGAGGGTGCTTTCAATTGCCTCTGCAGTCAATTGTCAATTTGTGGACACATTTTTTATTTATTTTAACTATTTGGTCACATCTAGTAACAAATAACACAGAAGCTCAGAATATCCAAGAGCACGGGGATAATTTCTGAGCGCCTCATGCCCATATGTCAGTGTTACCTGCCATCAGCCTATGCCTACATGGTATGCAACTAAAGGGATCATTTGTGCATTCAACTCTATAACTGGTGTTACGCTCATGAATCCAGAGGTACACCAGACATATTCCCATAGGTCTGACGTGAGGTTCAAGCAGGGACTTATGCAAGCAACACACACACACAGACTTACAGAGTCAGGGAAAGGCTGTAGCATTGTTGCAGCCTGGGACTGCTGAGGGCAATGGGGTTGTGGGGAGCACAAAGCCTTAAACAGTCAAGTCGATTGCCAACATCTGAAGCCTGTCTAGCCTTCCCCAGAGAGCTTAGCTAAAACTTGTCCTAGGCCAATGACTATCCTATTTAGGCAGCAGACACTCATTTTGGAGTCCCCGAGGTTGACAGTATTGACAGTTGTTGTTGTCACTGCTTGTTCTTCTTCTGCAATACCCCGAGGCAGTCATTGCACTGGGTTCTGCCTACAGCCTCTGAAGTTACAGTCTTGGTTTCTCTCATCGTCTTCTCCAAGCTAAAGCAGATTTCAGCTAGGAGCTAGGTATTTATAAACCAGAAGTGAGTTTGCCAAAAACAAGCAAGGAATTATACACAACCTAGACTGTACAGGACATATGGACAAGGTTAGCATAACATTTCCTAATATTTAAATTTAAGTTATAGAAGTTCCATTAAAGAACACCATACGAAGAAGAAAGTAGTCCTGGAAAACAAAAACATTACTTCTGTTTTGCCTACTTTTTTTTATAGCAAGGGAATTGGATCTACTAGCCCTAACCTATCACCTACATAATGGGTGCTGGATTCATCCCTTTAGTCCAGCACACCAATAAAACTTCATTAGCTTGCATACAGACAAATTGTGGAAACTTGAAATGTCAAGGCATACTTTAGATTAGATTACTCTTCACTCTTCTCTCCCCCTATGGTCTCTTCTCCTCCCATACGCCAGCTTCTGCAGGGACTCTCCTGCCTTGGCCCTACAGCATCTACTTGGGCTTTCTTGCAGCGAGAAGTTTCAATAACCCTGTAA
>KL269323.1:8066-45558 GCA_000699545.1 Podiceps cristatus | reverse complement strand
TTGCACCCTTCACAGTCTCTGGAAATGAGTTAGATACCAATGATATAGTCTGGGAGGCTACTGGCTCCTGGTTGTTTTAACTGGGGAAGAGAAGATCCACAGAAAGGAGCCACACAGCCTCACAGTCTCTCAGACTCCAGCTGCTACTGCTGCACAGTTCTGCTGCTCTTTTGCAACAACTTGTGCTTCCTGAGCAACTGATGGAATGGGATAAGAAATATCTATTCCTCATAAAAGTGCCTTTACTTTCCCGTATAATTATTTTGATGAGCTGATCTCCACAGCTGAAGCCATGGTGGGCAAGTCTGCCTAGGCAGAGGTTACCCTTGAGACGTCTAAATCTGCATTTCTTGAACACCAGTGACCACCTTGCCCTGACAATCTCCTACCTGGACCATGGGAAACACTGCAGTCACTGAAGCTCCTGACTTCAAATGTCTACATACTTGATGCATTTCAATCCTTTCAAAAACTGAAATTCTGTGAGTACCTTGAAAGCTATTCCTGTTACCACATAGTGTAAACCTCTAATGGGGTTGACTTCAAGGGTCTTAGTGGGAGAGCTTTCACTGGGCCCCATGGCTGCAGACATTTTTTTCCTATCATGATAAACTGGAGGAGTCCTCAAAAAATATTCAAGTGAGCTGTACTTAAATGCTCTCTAAACTTATGTACTTTTAAGAAATGGACCAAAAAAAGTATGTGGCGTGGGGCTGAGAAGGGAATGTTTTGCTTCCATTAGAGAAATTAATGGAATAAATGTTAACTTTCCCCTGCTTTATTTAATTTTTTTTTTAGACATAACATCAAACCACCAGAGCTTCTGCACCGACTTCATTACTCTGCCATTGTCAGAGATGCACTTCTTTCAGAGCACAGTTCTGCTGGGGTGAACGATGACATGGAGTACTGTGCTCTCCTCCCCTCCGTGCCCTCGGTCTGCGTCACGCCACCTGCAGCTGCTGCGTGAGGCCGCATGGAGTTGTTTCTGAGACCCTTTTACTTCTGGCTCAGAAACATGTTTGTTCAGAAAGCAAGTATATTCCTACTGATTTTCAAGATACAGCACATCATGGGGGCTCTTTACTCCAGAAATAATAAGAAATATAGGAATATATGAGATTTAGATAACTACAATTAACAGTATACATTCAGTACATCTCTTATTCAATGACAAGCATGGCTTCTAAGTCAGCCTTTGGTCTTTGTATGTAGCACAAGACATTGCCCTTGCAGATGCAGGAATCTTGTTTCCAGCCAGTCAGGTAACTGTTTCTTGGGGAACTCTGAAGCACAGTCTTGTCCCGTCCTGTCACCACTAGTCTCTGGAAGGCAGCAATACTCTGTCTATACTAGATGGATGTCACTTAGCTACATACGTTTCTGGGGAAAACAGTGATTCTTTGGGGTGTCACCACTCAATCCAGCCATCTCAGGGTCTCTGCTTTGCCCTGGAACAAGAAACAGCCTAACACTGCCTCTGCAGTACAAATAGCAAAGTGGAAATACTCAAGCAAGACAGAACAAAATCTAAGCAACTATAAAACACAATGCATTACTGTGAAGTACTTCAAGACATAAACAACTCAGGATTCAGATTTCACAAATACTTTTATGCTAATTATCCCCTGTGCATCCTCTCCCTTGCACTTTCCTGATCGTTCTTTTGCACAAGGTGGGAATGAATAAAGAGGTGGTCTCGAGGCTGTATTTCTCCTGAGTCTTAGCAGACTTACTGGTGAACCTGACACCACTAACATATCCATCAGTACTATAACTGGCTCTGTAATACAGCTCTTTCACAACTCTCTCTAAAGCACAGAGAGGACAGCTAAATGGCACCATTTTCTTAATGTAATAACCTTTCAATAATTTAATCAAAGCTGCTGAGAAAAAAATGCCCTCCAAAAAGTTCATGTAATTGCACAGCCCTGTCTTTAATCTGAACCTTTATCTCAGAGCTCTTAAGAAAAAGAAAAATCTGGCAATGTATTTTCTCTGGTTCTTTCAGAGACTAACTGGCAACAGCAGAAGTTCCCTATTCAAAGCCTAATATTTTCCATTTGTCAGAGGCCAGGAAAAGCTAAATGTTTCTGAGGATGTAAAGGTTCACTGGGGGTAAAAGAAGAATAGGGAAAAAGACAGCAACAATCTCTAAAGGGACTGCAGTCTGAAAGTGGTGAGTCTGCTCACAAGATTTATTAGCTGTTGACCTCCTTCCACCACTTAGGTTATAACGTGATGACAGCCTGGTGGCGATGGAAAGAAGCCACTCTTCCTCCTTGATGCTGACCTACAGAATTAGGATCATGAACCAGTCACACAAGCAAGCCTTATAAAACCATTCACGGCGATTGCATTGCCACCTGCTCCCCTGCTATTTAGTACATCAAGGGCACTTGTCAATTCGTGAAAGTCAAAACTATTTCACATCTCCCAGTCTTCAGGGAATAGATGCAAGTAAAATGGTGGTGTGATTCCCTAGACTGTTTGTGGTTTGTTTGTTTGTTTTTTTTTTCCAATTGGGAAATTCAATGCATTGTCACTTAATTTAGAAGTTTTTAAAATGTTGAAGATGGTGCAGTGTAACAAGTGGATCTGGGAAGGAACAAATTTCTGACTTTTTATAGAAGTCTGGCAAAAGGTGCATCTTATATTAGGCATCCCACCCTGCTTTCCAGTCAGCAGGGAACAGATCACAAGCCCTTGAGAATCAGCCTACCGTCACATCTTTTACCCCTAGAACAGAGCATAAACAAATTTATGTAGGACTGTGATATCAAAAAAGATATCTTATTGACTCATGGCTAAATACAAGCAAGCAACAGACTTCTTTTTTTTTTTTTTTTTTTTTTTTTTTTTTTGTTTTCCAGATCCCCCTTTTTTCTTCCTGGTTGCTCAGATCCCCACCGCTCTTCCCACTGTTTTACTTTTAAAAAATTCTTTTGGGAAAAACTGATGTAAAAATGGAACCCCTTTATCTGAAACAGAAACTTTTCCACTTTATGATCACTTCAGTCCTTAAAACATGATATTAAAATAATTGACTTTAAAATTAAAATGTCATTTTGAAATGAAAAAAGTTTAAATTATTCCTTTCAAAAATGTCCAAATAGAAGTTCTCTCATCCTTTTCTTCTTCCCCGACATTGCAGCTCCCATTGCCAAAGGGCTAAAACTATTCCTCAAATCCACAAAATATTACAGTCTCCCAATGCCACTGCTTTGGGTGAAGTTATTCTTCACTCCCAAATCCACTGGTCACTGATCTAAGCAGAGAGTTAGGCTACCAGATTACTTTTTTCAGTTTCAGTTTTTATTTTTTCCTATAGTTTTATTTTATTCCCTGTAGTGTCACTAGAAAGTCACAGTACTGTCAAAAAACATGTACTGTATTTTTCCTCTTTCTTACTTTTGCCTCAGTGCTAAAAAGGAATTCAAGATTCTGCTTAGTCATAATATTATGAAAAAAAAATCTTGTCAAACATGGTGTTTAAATATAAACATCCAGATTCTTGAAGGGCAAAATTAACCTAGAGAATATTTCTGTGTAGTTGTTGAAGTCACTGTGTGTAATCAAACCGAAAGAATTTAAATAGCTTTGAAGAAATAAAAGTCAGTCCTGTTTCACTGAGAAGTGACAGTAGCTCAACAACTTTGCTGTTCAATGCAAATAAGATCATCAGATCTATGTCTAGCAACCCCAGTCTAGCAAGAAAAAGGGGAGGAGCAGGGAGTGAAGTTGCATGTGGCTCTATATTTTCACCTATTATACAATAAAATCATCTCTAATATTACAACATTAATATTGGTCAGTTGTACTAAGTTATTGTTAAAGAGTTATTGCTAAGAATATACTCTCAGCCTTGCTTTGTTAAAAAATGCAAACAAAGATTAGGTCATACTTTTTATAGATAATTTTAATTTTTAAGAGTTATGCCAAGGAAGCTGAATTGGACTTGTTCTTTCAAGAGGAGGAAAAAAGCATCTTCCTGCTTGAGATGCAGGCTTTAAACTATTCCTACTGAACAAGCCTGCTGGACCACATGAGCTGCCAGGAGAAGAAGCTCTTCTTCTCAAAGTGGTGTTAGACCACGGCTGAGGGTTTCTGTGTAGCTCTGAAGCACAAGGCTGGTGTGGGAACTTGGCTGCTCCCTGGGTTGGCCAAGTCACAGGGAATCCACTTTCTATTGCCATTCTCCTCGTGCCTCCCTCCTCCAGGGTGAGAAACCTGAGACTCATTTCCCCTCACATTTTAAAGGGTCACTCCCCCTTCCACCTCCTTACACTCTTCATCTCCACCATCCTTGGGCCAGAGGTTCCCCAGGACCAGCTCATGTCACCCACAAATGTAGGAATGAGAGGGCAGGGACAGTATCCTTTCCCCCTTTCCCAGGCCTGAGAAGAGGAAACCCCTTTCCACTGTCCCCTCTTCCATGCTCTGAGCCCTACACTGCGGAAAGCAACAATAAAGCTAAAGCATCCTCATAGAGGAATTGCACTGTTGTGAACTCTTGTGATTTTATTGTGATTTCACAACTTCATGCTAGTTCTTACAGTCCCAATTCCTGGAATCAGGATCTTACGGTCGATCTAGATCCTACTTTTGAATTTTTAAAAAAGTTTTTAACTCTTATAGCTATGGAGAAAAAAGGCTTTTCATGTGAAGTGAGTCCAAGGTAAGGCAAATAAAAAGAAATCCCTAAAGCATGACTATTATTATTTAATCACTTGATTGCAGGGGAGGAGAAGAGCATGACTTGGATTTTTTACATGTTTTTAGGGGTGACAACAGTTGAACATGAGAAGCAGGACATCTTCAGTTCTTTTTCTTAATGTTGCAATTACTGTTTAAGGGCCAGAATTAATTAATCACCTTTGAGGGTAGCAGGATCCATTCTGGATGTGAAAAGATTGTGACTTCAGAGAAGAAGAGAAAGATTTTGAGGATGGGAATGAAGGAATGGGCAAAAAAGAAAGGTCATGCAACTTCTTTTAGTCATAATTTTTGTTTCGAAAAGAGAAAATTCAAGCCTGCACCTTCATTAGATGTACACACAGTACACTGGTTCATTAGTGACTATGGGAATACTGTCTGTCTTGATTATGGAATGTTTCCTTGTCATAAACAACATTTTTACAGGCTTTTGGGTTTTATCATTTACTACTTAGGTATTTTCTACTCCTCAGATAATTTCCTGCAGAGGAAATGCTATTGTTCTCATTCAAGTAGCATTTTTTAGCAACAGTTATTGTTTCCTATCAGCAATTCTGTGGTTTTGGACAGAAGCAAATTGTCTCTTTTAAATTCCATCTCTGTTACACTTTCTCCAGCATTGCTTACAAGATAGCAATTTCACAGCCCGTAATCTGGAAAGACTATAATAGACTCTACATAAGGGTTTGTGCTGCATTTATATCAAATTACAGGTGATAGCACTGCTTATGTTCATTGTGATCATCTGGTACCATGAGATCTCCTTGCTTTCACAGGCTTGCACAAAGTTAGTGGTGAATCTGATTCTACAGTGCTGAAATGTGGACACCTAGAGTTGTAAATACCATCTTTCTACCAGATTTTGGGTAGACTGCATGTCTTATCTCTACCTATAAATGTCATATGTAACACACATAGATCTTGGGGAGGACTATCATGATGGCGGCACTCCCAGAAGGAGATATTACCCTCTCAAACCTAATCTCTTTGTTTAAAACTAAATATGTATGAGAAATAACCATAACACAGTTCCAGATACCCATGCATGGCCTCTCAAGTGCATTTCAGTGTTGTTCTCTGGAACTGGTGTTGTGTCTCCCTGGTACAAATAAACCACTCATGATATTTAAAGAAGTTTTTGTCGTGTTTTTCTGTGTATGTGGGCTTGCAAACAATTCAGTCTTTGCCAAAAAAACACAACTTTTTTTTTTTTTTTTTTTTTTTTTTTTTAATATCACAGTGAATTACAGAGGGGCAACATTGTTAGACATTAAAGGTGTATTTCTACAGATCTGAACTCCATTCTGAGTTCACAACCATTGACTGTCTTACGCGACACCATCTAGGGTCCACCACCAGCATCACACATCCTGTGCCCTATTCCTCCAGTCTGTTTATCTGGTTGTTTTTCCACCAAAAGATGTCAATGAGTATTAGCAGGTGGAACCAAATTCTTGTGTGGTGTAAATCAGTGTAAGTGCAACGAAGCCAATCTGGCCTTGTACAAGTGAAAGCTCTAGTGTGGAGGGGCACTCGTGAGGAGCTTGGAAGTCAGTTCTTTACTGAATAGCATAATTCAACCTTATATTGGTTATAACTTTCTTTTAGAGCTTTGGCTAGCCAAATGTGTCAGGTTTCCAAATGAAAAAGAATATAATTGCAGATCTCAGTTGCCTAAGTAGAGGAGACATTCAACAATTTAGGGTCATTACTCATTGTCATAAGGAAAAGATTTTCAGGAAGATGTAACAGATCACTTCAGATACTTGACACTCTAGTTATATATTTTAACTGAACTGATGAATTTCTTTCACCTAGCCAGACAGCTTATCCAGCTGACCCACTATTATAAATGGCAGCATGATAGAAGTTATTTCCTTGGCAGCTGGCCCTGAGAGATATTGTGGTAAATGGTATTTTTACTCCTGTTTAATCTCCTCAATTATTTGCTACCTAATTTAGTTCATCACTAAGAAACAGAAAACTCAGCTTTTTGCATTTAGTGGACATGCTCATTTCTCCAGAGAGGGATTCCTGAAATCTGCACATCTTTACAAAGCGATATCCTTGTGTTGTCCACTCTAAAGTCATGGCAGAGGACAAAAGCTCAGGAAATTAAATCACATGGCTACGGAAGTTAGCTGGATCTGGATGCTATCCAGAGCTTTTAGTCAAGCTGGCAGCTCTTTGTCTTGGCCATTTCTGCTGAGGCTTCCAGACCAAGCTTATAATTAACTGTCAAAAACTAACCAGAATTAAAATATAATTGTCGTGGTTTAACCCCAGCTGGCAACTAAGCACCACACAGCTGCTTGCTCACTCCCCTCCAGTGGGATGGGAGAGAGAACTGGAAAAGTAAAAGTGAGAAAACTCATGGGTTGAGATAAGAACAGTTTAATAGGTAAAGCAAAAGCTGCACACACAAGCAAAGCAAAACAAGCAATTTGTTCACTACTTCCTATGGGCAGGCAGGTGTTCAGCCATCTCCAAGAAAGGAGGGCTCCATCACAACTAGTGGTTACTTGGGAAGACAGAATGCCATCACTCTGAAAGTCCACCCCTTCCTTCTTCTTCCCCCGGCTTTATATGCTGAGCATGACATCATATGGTATGGAATATCCTTTTGGTCAGTGGGGGTCAGCTGTCCCAGCTGTGTCCCCTCCCAAATTCTTGTTCACCCCCAGCCTCCTCGCTGGTGGGGTGGGGTGAGAAGCAGAAGAGGCCTTGACTGTGTGTAAGCACTGCTCGGCAGTGACAAAAACATCCCTGTATTATTCAACACTCTTTTCATCACAAATCAAAAAAATCCCCCGATACTAGCTACTGTGAAGAAAATTAACTCTACCCCAGCCAAAACCGGCACAATAATTCAAAGCAAACAATTACTTAAGCATATTCTCAGAGTTTTCTCATAGTTGGAAACTGTGACTCAGATAAGACTTTTTATCTCCATTCATACAGATAAAATTAAATAACCAGTGTCACAAGTCCTGAAGCATCACTTGAAAGAGGTGTCTGAGGCCCTTCCTTTACATAATGGCACCTAACCTCTGCTTGCCGAACAGTGAGGGCCCCTGTCATATTACAGGCATTATCAAATAGCAGTGTTTCTCTGGGTTTGATACTTGTCCACTGAACTCTCCTTGGCTTTAAGAGAGTAAACTTATGTTTTCCAGTTCTCCTAAAAGAGTCTTAGACAGTAAAAAATGTCCATTACATTGTGTTCTCCAGGGAGACTACTTATTTACTGGATGCAAGCACAGATTTTTCCTGAGATGTTGTAGTCTGAGGTGTTTATCCTTTCTGTAGGATGTTACATACGATTTAGACATTTTAAAATTGACATTCTAAAAATATACTGCAAACATTTATATTTCCTTCTTGTTGGTTAAAGAAGCAGTGTGCAATATAACTGGATGAAGAAAAACCATGGAGTGTAACTTGAACACAGCTAAGATCCTAAGAGGTAAAATATGGACTCCTACCAGCAAAGTTCCAAAAACAAGAGACGTATATATTTTTTACTTTAAAAAGAACTCTGAATAGGCAAAAAATATGTACTTTTCCCAATTTGCTATCATTTTATGCCTTTCTGATAGCTTTTCTTTTCTCTGTCTCTACCCATGCATTTTCTTTGGGTGTTTAACGGTTCCCTCAAGGCAGGACCAATTATTTATGACACACTTCTCCGTGTAAGATTTATTTGGGAAAATTGTTCCTATGGAAACTGCTGTTTTCAAACAGGCTTGTATTAACTTCAAACAATAGGATTGCATATACAATAGAGAATACATCTTTTATTAGCAGGCATATTCTAATGACTTTGACAACCAAATAAATGGCTCAGAGAAACAAAATGAGGTATATTCTGCGACGTGATCAAGCGGGCATTCAGCTGTCAGCTGGTAAGTGCAGGGAAGTAGAGTAACTGTTATTTTACCAAAGTCCAGTTTGAAGGTCTCTTAAAATTTCGAAACAAAGCTTTTAAAAATATCAGTCAGAAGTCTGCACTGGAATGCTGTGAAAGAGCAACAAGTACCTCACCTACAAATAAAACACTGAAGTTTTTTATTTCAGAAATGCCAAATTTCATGTTTATGACATACCTACATTGTAACGCTTTGGCACCAGAAGTAGATTGACAGGTTATAATGCTACAGACACTTGATTTCCGTGCCTTCAGGATCAAGCTCTTATAACTAAGTTTTCTTTTTGTGGTGTTTTGCCTTCTGTTCTCTCCTCGCTCTACTTTCTGCTTATTTTCTGGTCTTTGCAGTCCTCCAGACAAAATGAAGCATAGTGTAGCTGCAACATAGCCCACCTGAGCAGGTTTTTACTAAAAAACAAACCAAAACAAAACATTTTAATCTACCTGAACAAAAAATTTGACTTTTAAAAAAGTAATTTAAGAACCTACTTCATTAATTGCCTTGGTACTATTATTAGATATCTAGAGCCGTAATACCTTGGCTGCAGGACAGGTGGAAGGGGGTCTCATAGCAACATCCACGTCCTCCAGTGTGGACACTTCCTTTGGTCCCATGAAGAAGTTAATGTTAATACAAAGGGACCTGCTACCCGCCTTCACACAGGCAGGTTTGTTAGTGTTTGTTTATCTTCTGAGTCATCTTCTTAAGACAGATGCAGAAAAAATAACTTCCATCAGCTTTCTTGCTGGACATGCATTCTGTGTGCTCAAGTGGTCCTTCGCTTATTTAAATGATTAGCCAAGAGCGCTTCATTTTTAAAAAGGAACTAATTCAGCCAGGGACTGAATAAACTCTAAGGCCATAATATGTCAAGGAAACAAAGTGCAAATTCCAAGTTGGAGAGTTTTAACAACCCCAGATCATCTGACTGCAGAACTAACAGAAAAAAACCCCTCAGTTTGCTATGCTGCAGCTCCTGAGAATATTGTCATGGGTACATGAAAGGAGAAAAGTGTATAAATTCATTTGTTTGTTGAACTGCTAAAATGCAACACTGCCAACACAAAAAATAAAAAAAAAAAAAAAATGTGAACTTGATCACCCAGGAACACCGACTGCTCACTGGTTTAAGCCCATCTCATGAGATCGGCTGGAGTTTCTCAGGATTTGGGGCCTTTATAAAGAAGTATTTTCAACCCTCTTTTCTGTAATGAAAACTACATACTGCTACAGACCTGTCAAAGGACTGTTGGTGGCAAAAACTTTCACACAACTGGCCACTATGTCATCTGATGAGACGTCAGGTAGGTTTGGTAGGTAGTCTTAGTTTCTAAGTAGCCCTAGAAAAAAATGAGCTTGCTTCTTATCCCAAATGGCTATATAATTATAGAATATACTGTATATATGCAATAAGTAAACAATAAAAATAATTTTGTAAGTAGGTGAAGTAACTTCTGTCTCCAAGGGACAATAGAGAAGGTCCTTCCCCAGTAGGAACAATTGGAAACTGTCCACTCCGTAGGGATATGGGAAAAGCCTCAGCCCAGTTGTCTGTGACGTCTTTTTTGTTCTCGTGTTGTTTTTCAAAACTGAATGATTTGGCCTATGGCAGTAGGTGCATTTGCCTAGACTCACCCTTTGTGCAGCCTGAACTGGCTCTGCCTCCTGCTTGTGGATTGGATTTTGCCACCGTATTTGTTCTGAAACCCATGATGTCTCAATGAACTGCTAGAGGCAACGTCTTCTGTCCCGCAGGCTGCTTTCCTGGGGTTTAATAATTTCTTTTTGGGAAGAACTTACTTGCCCATTTGGATATGAGAGTGAAACATGCATTGATTTCTTTTTCACCCTCTCATCCTACAAACAAGAGGCTAAAAAACTTGAATGGAGGAAACATAAGAATTTTTATCCTCATGTCTTGATCATCTTTACCTTTTAACTTCTTATGGACTGTAGATCTCCATCCCAACTAAAAAACAACAGAAAACATTTTATTTATTTTACTAGAAGAAGATCTATTGTGACCAGCAGGCCCATAAGTGAATTAATTTTGCCAATTTATATTCCCAGTGTTGCCAGCTTCTTTGATTTTGATTGTATTTTCTAATCCATAATTCCAGAACCTGGTCCACTATGTCCCCATGAGAATCTTTGCTTTCAGCCCTTTGTGGCAACACTAGGAAACATAACAGCTCAGCACCCAGAAGGCAGATGGATTAATTTTCTTAATTAATGATATATATTCTCATACTAATGGTCGTTCAGTGAGTAATTTTTTTTAATGTTTAATGTGACAAGAACTTCCTGAGTCAGACTTTAAGTTACATGAAAACTGGAAGAAAAAGCATACTGAAATATGGATATATTGCTTTTAAACAAAACAAAAAAGAAGCATTTTCACTTACGTTTCAGGTGTGCTTGTTAGACACAGAAATGCAGAGTGTCACCAAAACCAGGGCTCTGTGGCTTACTGAAGACAGGGGATTTTCAGAAATGCCAATGACCCTATTCTTTTTGTGTTGTTTGATGGGATATTTGTCTTCTTTTTTTTTTTTTTTTTTTTTTTTTTTTTTTTTTCCCGGGACAGTGTAAGGCATTTCTGAAAATCTCAGTCTTGACCTACTTAGAGTGATTTATATTCTCATTTAAGAAAAAAAAAAAAAATCTAAATAAAAATGGGGAATCTGAGAGTCTAAACACTTTTAATCCCTAAATGCCACATTAGGTATCGTAGGTGTTCAGTTGCTAAACCTCACACTACTGCTACTTAAATGCACGGATTGTTTTTCATCAGAACTTTCCCCAGCAACTGCACGTTCACCTTTAAACATTTACACAGCCACCTAAATGCTGCACAAACTGTCACCAGCAAGATTTCTCTCATATCTAAGATTCACAAAGCAGCATTTTTGAGCTTTTGTCATACATGGCTTTGGTCCTCTCAGCCTGCTCTAAGCATTTGAATTTTCCATGCAGCTCCACCTTATTGGGATCCTGGCAGCAAACCCCAGCAGCCCACCCTCCGGCACAGCAGAGAAGAGCAGAGAGTGGGGGCATCAGAGCCTCCTGGTCAAGGACACCCCTTTACCCAGTCTGCAGCTGGGACCTGGACATGGAAACTTTGTTCCTCAGAAAGCTTCCCTGGCTCTTAAGATGTGAAATAGGTAAATTTCTTCTCTCCTGTTTCTCCTCTTTGTTAATGTATTTCTGTATTCACTGGAGAAGGGATGTGTATCTAAGTATCCCAGGTTAATAGACCATTATGTCCAAGACCATTATGTCTTTGAAACACTCTCAATCTGTATCTACCCAATGAATTTTTAAACTTATGCTTGAGGGAAGGAGAAGAACAGGCACTATTCTTTTGTTGGTTTCTGGGGGGAAAAAATAAAATAAAAAAAAAAAAAAAAAGATTGACTCAACTTAGACACTTCAATCCAAGTAGGCGTTCATGGCTGTGAAAGAGGTGTATTTCTATCCAGTCCAGAATTAGAAACATAGTAAATTTTGGAAGAAAAATCCCTGCATCACTGTCTTCCAATTTCCTATGGGCTAGTGCTACTTGATTCTACAGCCAGCTGGTTGGCTTCTGTATATCTGCTTCTACAAGCCCACACTGCTCTCCAAGCAACAGATGGAGTGCCAAATCTGGGGTTACAAATTTCTCTGGGCAGCCAGGGATAAAATTTTTAATATCTCAGTGCTCAATAGTGCAGTGTCTGACCCCCTCTCCCCTGCAAAACTTATATTTCTGTAATTCCCATACTGAACCAAAAGGAGTTGCTAGAGTTTCTTGTATGATAAAATAAATTTTTAGTAAAACAGGAGATGATCCAACACATGAAAAAAAAATGCGAATCTGAAAAGAGATCAGTTGACTTGCCTTTCTCTCCTTGTAGAGGAGAATTAACAGAAATGTGAGTATTGATGCTTCTTAACATCATATTTCACAGCCTAAGTATCTGATGAGAGAAAAAGAAAAATAGGGTTTTTAACAAAAAAAAAAAAAAAAAAAGGAAAAGGAAAACAACTCAGACAATGGAATAAACATCTTTATTTTTAGATAACTGCTTGTTTCCTTGAGGTGACACACCATCTTATTTGCAAGTACATACCAGCCTAATAAAAGTTAAACAAAAATTCATACACTTGAACATTAAAGTATTTTGATCTTCACCAATTAAAAGATTCAAAATCTAACATATGTCCCCGCATTTTTCATGTATTTTTTCTATACTTAGAGAGTGAAATTAGTCAGTTCTCTGCAGAATTGAAGTGGTTCTTTTTCTCTGACTTCTGTATTTAGTTTATATCCTTGATGATACATATACTTACACTATTATTGTTTTTAAAACACACATGTAATGTGCTATTCATTTGTTGGTTCCAGCTTAATAAAGCAGCTATAAAAAGCAACTCAAGTGATGATGACTGGGTTTCATTAAATTCCTAGATCAATCTTGAAGACCAAATTGAAAAGCTTTATTTTCAACAAGGGTGTGTCTTTTAGAGGTTTCCCTGCTATAACAAGATAACAGTACCCTATAGCATCTTTGTGCTGTCATGAACATCTTTCTACCCCTTCCACATGAAAAACTCGGGCCCACATAGCAAAGCCATTTGTGAGGAAGAACAGACTCTGTGGCTGCTTGCAAACTCTGCCTAAAATGCCAGTTCACTCTGAAACTTCGGGACAAGAGGAAACTGAGTGCTCATTTCTGTACAATTAGATTTCTTGTGCCTTTTGATGCAGTAATTTCCAGATATTTGTCTCGAGTTTTCAAATATTAA
Source organism: Podiceps cristatus (assembly GCA_000699545.1). Lineage (NCBI taxonomy): Eukaryota > Metazoa > Chordata > Aves > Podicipediformes > Podicipedidae > Podiceps > Podiceps cristatus. The sequence continues at coordinate 32,122 of KL269323.1, read as the reverse complement.
TGTTTTCCCCAGAGAAATGGTAAGGAAACGTTTGACTTACAGCTAGTCCAGGGATGGGCACTGGCTCTATCTGGTGCACAATATAGAGCTTTCTCTCAGCAAATATGTGCTGATGCTAACCAGCATGAATTTGTGATACATATGCTTGGCACCTGCCTTGGCTGCCAATCAGATTTTGAAGCCAGTCAAGCTCTTTGTTATGATCTCTGTGGAGAATTATTTCTCTTTCTGTCTTCCCACCCATGTTTCCTATTCATCATTAAAAACAGGGTCTGATGGAGTCCAGCTTGTATCCTGCTGAGAGACGAGAGGAAAATTTTTAGGGAGGGAAAAAAAACGCAACAGAATTTTTATGGAACAGAGTTCCGCAACAGATCTGGTTGAGCCTGATTCTTCCCAGTTTTAGTGTGCACAACAAAATTCTTCTGCTGAACTAGGTATGTGCCAACTAATAGCCAAATGGAACGCAAAAGAATCTGCCAGCAGCTTATTTTATATGAACAAACTGGATTAAAAGAACAAGAAAAGAAAGATCTTCCTCCTAGCAATACAATTGATACATCTTTAATATTATGAAACGCTTTGATACTATCGTGATAGATGCTATGAAAAACACCCATATCTAGTTGCAATATTAAAACCAGGACTAATTCAGAGCTCAAAATGATGAGCTTATTTTCACCTTTGTTGCAAAGACAACACGAATACACCTAGGTCCTTATCAACTGTAAGCAGCGGGAGATAAAAGGGGGCACCAGCCTGTAGGGGCTGGGCAATTGGGAGTGGAAAGCAGAGAGCATAAGCGCAACTGCATGAAATGTAGAGGAAATTGCATAAAGAAGAGTGAGGCCAGTACCTTGAGGAGGATTCTCCTGGAAAAGAAGAGAAAAGGGTGTCAAGAAGGGGTTTTTTCTTGGTGGTATTTTGAGTGGGATTTTTTTTTTTCTTTTCAAATTCTGAGGAAATTGACTTAGCTTAAAAAACACAATGGGATCTGGACTGTGTGAAGGCAATTTACCCTTGAAGGTGCTCAGACGGAAATGTGACAACCCATTGATGTTCTACTTAAAAGCAATTAATGTCCAGGTTAAAATCTGACTGGAAGATATATAAATCCCCCTGACTTCCTTCTAAGGATTTATCCAATATGATTTTAAAGACACTAGACAAAGTTCCTATTAATCACCACCTAAAGGCATTAAAGCACTATTCATATAATAGGGCTTTTTTTTTTTTTTTTTTTTTTTCCCCCAGGAAATCATTAGTTAATAAAACTGTGCTAACCTTTCTATTCATTTTGATATTCAGGCAAGCATTACAACCTGAAGAATTCTAAGATGTACAATTAAGAAAGCAAGTGAATCATAAATATAAACAACGCTAGGAGCATATTTAAACCTTGAATGGGAACATAAGGTCAGTTTTGGTTAACCATTTGGATAAATTTAGCCTTTAATGGAATCTAGAACCAAGAGAAGTATTTCCCTTTTTTAGACATTCCAATGGAAAGAGAATTAAGAGAAAAATTGTCTTGCAATGTAAGCACAAAATTGTTGGACTAAATCAACAAATGAGAATACAAAACTCAGAAGTCTAGGCTTGTTATCCAAGCTAAAAGAAATGCAAAACATATGTATGGCAGAGAAATAAATGAGAGACCAAATTCTAACTATAGTTATACCCATAAAATTTCAGTGATCATGCTTGGGCTAGACAGTGATAGATTTTTAAAATACTGCCTTCTTAGTCAATTAAGGGGGGGTGTGTAGTAGGTCACAAACACATTTCTTTGACTTGAAACCATCTCTTTAAAACAGCTATTTAATGCATTAGAAAATGAATGTTTGCTGCAGAAGTTTTTTTAACAAAATATCTTAATAAAATAGGAGCTTGATTCAATCTTTATACAGATTTTAAGTGCATGAGCCAAAGCCATTATAGAAACACATTTCTACGCTATAAAGCATGTACAGAAGTCCATTTTACATTTAATCGTCAGAGCAGGCAAACCACTTCCAAGAAATCACAAAAATAATGATTTTTAGATAGAAATCATTCCTCTTACAAAAACATACACAGGAGACTATTTTTATCATCTGACTCTGTTCAGCTCAGTTTACACGAAAATAGTTTTAAGAGATATGCAGAGCAGATTAACCTTCTCCTTAATGAACTTTGGTAGGCTCCAGGAAGCAGGCAGCTTCAGCAAGAGCGATCTCCACACCTGAGAAGGTGTATTCTCAGCTGTGGCTGGTTTGAGAAAAAGGATTATATCCTGGGTGAGCAGAACATTGAGTGAAATCACCAAGGTAAATTAAGGCAGCATATTCTAAGATCATACCAGAAACCCCAAATTTGCACAGTAGTACAACTGGAAAACAATCTGAAATCTCTACTTTTTCAGGAGAGGCCTTTCTTGCATAGTGCTGGTTCTAGGATTAATCTTGCCAGTGCACCACCACTCACTTCCAGCATTTTAACAAGCAAATATATGCCAACCTGTTTCTACGGGTTGTAGCAGCACACTTGTAGCTACCTGTTTATGTTTCTCCTGTACTCTCTCTGCTCCTTCTCAGGTTCAACAAGGTCCTTATTCCTTGAAATAAATACACAGGAGAGAAAAAATGCCTTGCAGAAATGCACTTCCACATCTCTCAGGGACCTTAGCCTTGGAGTTTCCACAGAGGTCTCTTTTGTCCTTGTACTTTGAGACCATTAGTGGAAATGTATTACAATGTGACATATGCCATTAGTGAACATATCCTTCTGAAATATGTGGTAGGACATTTCCCCTGCTCTCTTATATGGGAGTAAAAAAGAAATTATTAAAGACTGAATCTCAGCCTTAAAAAGGCTGGAGCAATTTTAGTCAGAAGGAAAAAGAGGTCTGAAGAACTAATCATGTCTACTCTCCTTTCCTCTTCCTTTCAAACGCTCGTTGCTTGTCTGGCACAAAATCTTGGGAGGTGAAAAGGGGAGGCTCCTGTCAGGCTCAACTCTTGGCTGAGCCGGTGAGCACACAGGGTCTGTAAAAGCACCTGCCTGACTCCATCTTGAGCTTAACTGGAGAGCGCAGGTTAGGTGCAGGAGTGAGCCACAGACCAGCTACTTCTTTACAGCAGTCAGGGCTGCGCTCGCTTAGGGAAAATATACAGGATTTGCAATGGCCAGAGTGTAATCCCATCTGCATTTTTATATTTGTGGTGCTACCTGAATTGGGGAAAAAATGCTAATGGCAAATTAGAGCTCTGTTATGTGTTCCATGGGAATAGTGGTATATGAAGTAATTATACTCCACTATAGAGTTGCCAGTGAATAAACAATAATTAATGGATTGGTTTAATGTGTTACTACAATTTTGATGTCAGTGTTGGGCCTGAAATAGTAGAGAGCTATTTTAAGTCATTACTGAGCACATGCCATTCTAATTTCCAATGGTAAACTACCAAATGTAAATTTGGTCATTGAAAAAATCCAAGGGAATATTGAAGGGAGCATGCTAAATTTGTTTATGTTTCTAGGCAGAGCTAAGACAAAAAATCTCTTAAGATACACATATCTTATGTGGACCAGAGAGAATATGATTTGTTTTCTATGGTCCACATAATAGAAGAAGAGAGAGGTAAAGAGGGGAGCACTAAGTGCCCAACAACTAATACTTTCCCTCACTGGAACACAACTTTGCTCATGCTAGTAAGAAATTGTTAACAAGAGTAGAGAGCAGTGGATGGAAGGTGATTGCTTCCATGTGTCATCTTTTCCTTTTGTAAGGAACCCCTTGGATCCTTAAAAAGCAACCTTCAGATTATTCTAGTCATTTCCTTTCATCCTTCCATCTTTTTGTGCCAATAGGAAAGGCAAGAAAATGACAGGTAATGCTTAAGGGAAAGTTTCAGAAGCACTGAGGGATTTGCAAAGTGAAGGGCTGTGTCCTTATAGATTCTCAGGAAGAATTTCAGACCCTAGTGCAAGATTTCTTAAATTTTTTTTGTATCTACGATCTTTTCTGTGTTTAATTATGTATTTCATTAGGAAAAAAAAATAGTGCTGCATCTATCTTATTATGCTAAAAAACTAAAGATTGTTCAATATTGTCAGTAGTCAAATGCCACTTGAGGCTCACAATCTCTTGGGGTGGGTAAAGAATCTAGAAAAATATGCTTTTGGCTTGGTAAATTAAAAAACATATTGAGCTTCTTATTTGTGAAAATAAGCAATTATCAGGATTAATTAACCATATTTACTAGCTCTTTTGACTGTAAAAATTCCTGCAGGTTCTCACAGTATCTACCAGGTGCTGGTGCTTGCTGTTCCCCATCCTTTTGCAGCCATGACAATCTCTACACATGCAGCTGAAAAGGCTCCCCCTGCCCTCTCTGACCTGTCAGCCCAACCTGTTTTTCATTATGGTTTGATGATGTACGCAGGTTATATTCTCCTTTCAGCCTCTAATAGGTTTAGGGGTTGAGCGTGGGAGAATGAAACGATCTGTGACGTTTAAATCATTACTTGTACAAAGAGGCCTCTGCTGTTTTTCCTGTGTTTGTTCACATCTCCTACGTCTACCTGTCCTGTGAGTGTACTGAATCTCAGATAAAGAATCTAATTATTTCTAATGCTAAAATATAACCACCTGGTCATATTATGCTTGTTTCATTTTCTTACTGTGAACAGGTACACTTGCCTTTCATACAGATTCATTTAAAATGTTGACCTGATTTTTTAATATAGAATTTTCTTTTCTCTTTCCAGCTTGTTTTTGTATCAATCAGGCAATAATTTTTATTTGGTCTACTGTTTTTTAATTAAAGATACTTCCATAATGAATTTAGATGCAGGAAATTCAACTCTGACCACAGTGGAATTGATAAGAACTGGACACATTACCCTTGTGAGGTTTGTCTGTCACTGCATGATACACCAAAGATCACTTTCTTCAGTAGGCCAGGTATTTATACACTATATATGAGAAATGTCATCATGTAGGTTTTAGAAGAAAGTCAGAAACAGAGCAATTACCTTTTAACTGCTTTACTGAAATGCATCTGATGCCCTTCTAGCCCTGAAGATTTGCCTTTCCTGGAATCAAAATAAATAGGGAACAGCAGCAGCATTTAAAAAAAAAAAAAAAAGTTTTGCAATCATGAGATGAAAACAGGGAACTCTAATTTGCAGTTGATGTCATCAATATGAGCTCTGTTTATCTGGGAGTAATACATAATACTGAAAAAAATGTTTAATGGCTGCCTTGATTTCAGTTAGCCTGGTCAGTGTTCCTTTGGGCACACTTTGTAAGCCAATGGGATATTTTTCTATCAGGTTTATTGCTGTTTTCTCCATAGAGTCTCTAAATTGTGCTTTTCATTAAGAACAGTGTTACCTTTTAAGTAGCACATTTGAGCTTTCCTCTTAGAGTAACAATCTCTTCCTATAGGCTCTACTGGCTTTTGTTTTTATGAGGCTTTTCAAATGTAGTATGATCAAATCTTCTAAAATGTCTGTGGCTTTATTCTGTTCTCCTGTGCATCTGGAAGATCTGGCACAATTTTTAATTACTGCTTTTGCATCTTTTGACAGTGTGATTTGTATTATTTCATCATTTTCATTCAGAATCCAGAAATTTGGTTAATTTCTTGTGATATTTTGAATTATTGCTTTTGGCAAAGGGAACTGGATTTTGCTTTATAGCAGTATCCTCTTCTAAATCATTTATGTCAGTCACAAGCTGCAGGCACAGAGTTTGAATTTCTGTATCATATTTGGGAGAGATTTGGCATTTTTAAGAGAGAAAAAAACCTACCCTTTTAGCTTGTTTTTAGTTCAATTATTGCCCATGTTTAAAGCTAATTCTAATTGAACAGGGCTAGATGGTTCACCCATTAGATTTTCATTAATTTTAAGTTAATTCTTACACTTGTGCTTTTTCACTGATCAGTCTTATTCTGGAGTAGAAAACACATTGGTTTATCTGGTATCATTTTGCCAACAAGCACAACAGTATAAGCAAAGGAGAAGCCAGGGAATTATGTACACAAGTGATCTTAATTTATTTCCCCAGAAAAGTTCTGGAATAAATAATCAAAGTGGCCATTTAGAAGCACTGAAAAAAAAAAACCAAATGAGATGGGTAAAAGCCAAAATGGATTTGTGCACAAACCATGTTGAACTGATCTAATTTCAACTAAAAGCAGAGTATGAGGGCTCAGGGGCAGAAGAACCGCACATGATGTTATTGTAAGCAAATAAGGAAATGTGTTCTGTATGGATATATGAGTAGGATCAGTTCAAAAGTCACCTGTCTTTTTATTATCTAGAATAACTACTGTAAACACTTAACAGACCTAACCTTTCTTGTAGTTTCATACTCAGTATCTCTCTTGATTTTAACAATAATCCATTGATAACTTCTTTCAGGATGCATTTTTCAGAACTTCTTTACATTGAAGAAAAGAGTTAGAATTCAAACTAATCCTGATAACTTGCTTTGAAAAAAAATCATATACTACTCAATATGAACAAGAGGGAGACACCTCTCATAGAAAGAACAATCTACCAGGCAAAAACAGGTCAGGGATTAAGTGGTGGGGTATGGGTTCTGCAGAAAGAGATCTAAGGGGCTGAGCAGGAAACTAAATAGGAGTCAATATTGTAACATTTGTGAGAAAGGCAAGCAAGCTACTCGAATGCATGGACAGGAATATTGTATGAAAAGACACTGAAATCATTCTCTACTCGGCACTGGTAAGAATTCAGCTGGAGTGCTGCAAACTATTTTGGGTACTGCAATTTGAGAAGGACTTATACCAATTAAAGAAGAAAAGGAACAAGAATGGTTAAAAGTTTAGAAATTGTGATAAGTGAGGAAAGCTTGAGGTTATACCCTCTATGCCTTTTAGGAGTGATGACACCACCAAAGATCTTGTTCCTAAGAGCAAATTTGCCAAGTACACATGAAGAATAACATAGGTATAGAGTCTGTCCTGGGGCACAGGAAGGTACCAAACAACTTTTTGAGCACTCCTCCACCTTTAGTATTCCAAGAAACTGCCAACTCCTACCCAATGTGTCTGTGTAAAGGACCCTATGCCTGAAGTACTGGCTACAAACATAAAAGTAAACTAAATATGGAAGGGGCATGGGCTCAGGTCTTGATATGTGACTATCTATTCTGCTTAATTATGGACATGAGCCCTGGCATAGTTTTGGTGGTGTCAAGGCATCATCTGAGGCATAATCTGCCCTGGGGATTGCTCCCAGCTGCCTGAACATACAAGGCCACCTTGTCTTGGGGGCTCTAGGGGGAGTGGGTAAAGAGCTCAGTCATAGGAGCACAGCTGTGCTCTGCCCCTTTCTTCAGGGCCCAAGAACAGCCCATACCCTGGTGTATCTATTAGCATAGCCAACAGCATGGTGTCTTCGTAGACCTCCAAGCAAATGTCAAGTCGTCTATGCAGCAACTGTAGACTCGTTTGGATCAGTTATTGAGCTGCTCTTGGCTATCTTGGACTTCTTCCTCTAGCTCCAGCAGTGTGCTCAACTGCTCCCATTTCCCGAATGGTTTGATTCTGCCTGTGAGTGCAGGGCTTCAGCTGGCAAAAACAGTCTGCCGAGCAGTGCTAAAGCAGAAAGACAAAGCCAGGCAGTCACTAGAGTTATTATAGCACTCTCAGTCCCCTGTCCCAGGGTGGGGGGCCACAGCAATTTGGAGTGAACATGTGAAATGACATGGGGAGTGGGGACAGCTACAACTGGGAGGAAGAAGCACCTATTTGAGGGCTGCAGCTATGGGCAGTGTAATAAACAGCTGTCACCACCACCAGCAGCCCTGTCACTGCCAGGTCTTCAGAGATTCAGTCAGATTGTGTTACTGTCCCTGATCAAAGTGAGCAGCTGATGGAATAAACATGCTGACCTTATGGTCTGCTTATAATAAACCCCAGCAATACTGCTCACTCTAACTGTGGGCAATTCAGACTGCTTTCTCAAGTTATGTTTGCTAGAAATCAATTCCTAATGAACAGTGTAGGTGGAAGATAAATGAAAACATCCTATCAATACTGGCAAAATGTCACAAAGGCTTATTTAGGCTTCATCGTCAACTCATCTTGCTGGGTGTGAATCCCCACATACTCTCTCTTTTCACTATAATTGTAGTAAATAATCCTTACAGTATTTCCCTGAAGAGAGCATTCCCTCTAGTTGCTATAGGAAAAATAACAAATATCTAGTAATGCAACCATTTTCATTACATTCTGTTCAATTAGGAGGTAGCAAGAAAGCAATTTTTTTCCAGAAAGCTGGACGGTTTGCGAACTCAAAACTGATGCTGCAGGTAAATGATTGCATGGCACATGGCAAAAAAAACCAAAAAAACCAAAATCCAAAAACCAAACAAACAGAAAAGTTTATTTATCAAGCAGCTGTTGCTACCTTGGTTTGAAAATTGAGCTGGATTTTAAAAGAAGAGCTTTTAGTAGTTTGTACTTCAAAACTTCAAAGTTCCAATATTCTTCAATTACATGGGCAAGGTCCCCAGAACTTTTTTTAAACCTTTTAATAGAGGTTTTAAGACTCTCACAGATGGAAAACTTTCTCTATTACAGAAGCTGTATTTCCTAGGTGATAAGTGGAGAGTCTCATCACCTGTGGAGTCAGCAGCTGGGGCAAGATTAATTAGCAAAGCTGAGAAGCTTGTTGTGCCTGAACCTGCAAGACAAAGAGAAAAAATATCCTTATTCTTAGACCAAATTTCCAGGGGAATATAAATAATTTTTTTTTTTTATATGACTAAGACTGAAGTTTTACTTGCCTGTTCAAAACTGATATATATTTTGGATATAGAGAAACAGCTGAACACAAATGATAGTTAACCACATAAAACTTAGAGACGAGGTATAATATTTTTTTCAGGACAGTTCTCACATTTACTAACATAACCTTAGAGTTACTTATGTCAGAAAACTACGATTCTTGTGTAGGTTATCTATGGCTACATCTATCAACTTGATGTGCATTTAATTTAGGAACAGAGTTTTAACTCATATTTCTTGTAACATAGGACTGACTTTCAGCATTCACTGAAGGGATGGTTAATCTAATGAAGGTAAAGAACTCAGTCATTCTCCAAACAGGTATGGATCTAGCTAGTTCGGATATGTGACTGTCGAATTAGCTTTTTTACTTAAAGGTTTGTTTGCATCATTTCATATATGAATGTGTGTGTATATATACACACCTTAGCACCGATACCTCATAACTGTGTCCTTAGTTATAGCAATTCTCTTGTACAGCTCTACGTGAATGCAGGGCATTTGTTTGCTGGCATAATCCTACTGTGAGCCCTGTTTAGCTGCAGCAACATTGCAACAACACACGCGAGTCCCGCTAGCAGTGGTGCAGCTGCTGCTGCAAAAACTGTGGGAGAGGGACTTTAAGGATGGGTTGGCAAGAGCAGTGGTTGCAATGTGGACACGACAGCTGGAAAAAAGGGGAGTGATCCATAAATGGAGAGTGCCTGTGGCCTGGAGGAGGCACTGTGGACAGGAGGTGAGAGAAACCAATGTGGTCTGGAGGAAAAATGTCTGAGTGACAAAGCATCCCGCTGCGGGGACATGCAGTACAGCCACAAGTGTCCAGTAACCTGGCCAGCTGGAGGAGTAGCTGAGGAGGCGTCTTTGTGACCTGTTAGTGGTGGCTACAGCTAAAGAGTAAATTGGAGAAGTTTCTGAGCTGTCCTGGTACAGAAAAGGTAGGAGGCTGCCCCACAACTCAAGGAGATACAGCTTAGAATTGCATGCATAACCTATGTTTCTTGTTTAGTCGGTTTGGGGTTTAGTTTGTTTTGTTCCTGCACGCTGCTTTGGAGAAGAGATGGTTAGGGAGAGCTGCCTTTCATCCATCTCCTTGTTTGTGTTGCTTTGCCCTGTCCAGGCACTCTCAAATAGCAGGGCCTCTGGGCAGGGGTAACCCTGCAGGGCTGCTTTTCTTGTGCTCCCATAAAGTTCCTTCTGTTCTTTCCGTGGAATAACTGATCAGGAAACAAACAGAACTGGAAAAAGCAAACCCTGCCCGGCCATAATGAGGATCTGGGCTCCTCATTTAAGACAGAAACTTTTCCTTGAGAGGTCCAAGGGAGATGCTGCTCTGTTAGGCTGTGAAATATCTTCCCAAGGGAAGGGACAGAAATCCTATTGTGTGAAACAATTTAAATTGAACTGAGCAGAGCACTGGTATATATACTACAGGGAGTGCTTTTGTACAACCAAAGGGATAAGTAAGACAAACTTAAAGGCCTTTTCCGTTTCTTCTGGCAGTGACCCTTTGGAAGCAAAGTCACCTGAGAGGAAGTTTAGCAATGGCATACAAATACTCTGTGTGTCACAACTCGGGGAGAACCAGGGAATTAACCTGTCTTCAACATAGGATAATGCAATGAAAATTGAGGGAAGAGATGTAAGCTTGATATTCAGAAGACTTTACTGTCATGTGAAGTGATATAGGCCTAGGAAAGAGGCTGTCAAGGGAAATAATAGTCAAATTTAAGATCCTCAAAGGATTTAAAGCCAAAATTGATGAGTATTTAAGCTGGCTGTGGGGGAGCACGGCTGAGAGAGGAGTTAGTTCAGTGCAAAGGTACAGTCTAGAGTTACTGCCTTCATTCATGATGCACTGAGTGCTGCTGTCTTCCTAATCAAAAGTAATCTCAGTAAGTGTTTAATGGTTTCTAATTTTGAGATTTATTTTTTTTTCAAATCTTCAAAAGTATATGAAAGGCATGGCTTTGCTTTTGTTAGCAGTGGCAGTCACCTGGGAGAAGCCACAGTATATCCTGGCATGGGAATTCCTAATGCAATTTGCAGTCTATGGGGGAGAACTTAACCTCCAGGATGCTGAAGATAACATGCTGATTCAAATACCCGTCAGACAATTGCTGTTTCCTTTGGGCCAGATTACTGGCTCCCATTTGTATTATCTCCAAGCTTCTTCTGTCAGTAGAGTCTCTTCATTTATCCTCTGGTGCGTACCTTATGTCACCTTCAGCTCACGATGCCAAATTCAGAAGTGGTGTAAAAGAGGATAAAAATCGGGTATCAGCATCCTGCCAGAGGTCTGAAGGGGTGGGACTCAAAAAGGATTTGCTTGAAGATTCTTGGCCAGACACCTTTACTTACAGATGCATCTGACCGTAAATATAACTTGCAGAGTTTGATTCTTTTACAAGCTTTCCCCTCTGTATCAGTTACTAAAATGAACTCAAGCACAATATTTTGTTTCTGTTAGTTGTTGACCACCAACTTCAGAGACAAGGAGTAAGAGTCCTCCTTGCACTGCCTGTACTCCCTGGTCAGGTGAAGGTGTAGGTCCTACTGCAGAGCATGGAGACCCTGTAGGACTGCTGTCTCCTAGTGCTTCTGCCTGCAGGAGTCATTTTGTAAGGTGATTGCGTAGTACATATATTCCTTACCTGGAATCCACTGAAGCTGATAATCTTGTTGGATTTAGTAGCTTTTAAATCAATCCCCCATATTCTCTGTGAGGAAATCTACAGCTTCCCCATAAAACCAGGGCAATGCTAGTGGAAGGGATGGTGGGTGAAAGATTTCTGTGATATCAAGACATCATTGTTTACAAAAGTGTCATGACAAAAAAAATACCCACCCTAGTAAAAAATGAATTCACAAACCAATTTGCAGTAAAAATCTCACTTCTACAGTGTGCCTGCTGAATTATTTATTATAAATTAGTTCATTTTAAAATTGGTGAAGTCTGCAGAATGCTGCATTCCCTCTGGACTGGGACTCTCACCATACTGGCTCAGAGGGGATAAAAAAAAAAAAAAAAAAAAAAGTAATTACTAAAGATCACCCTTTCCCAGACAAGTGCTGTGGACTGTTCAACCACTCATTTACAATTCAGTTCCAGGGTCCTCAGTGAAATAGGTTTTCAGGTGCTAACTGGAGGCTAACAAAATGATTATTTAAATTCATTACATTTGAAAAAACAGAAAACATACTTTAAACTGTGTGGTATAATTGAAGCTATTACTTTTGTGGGGAAAGGGAGAAACAATGGATTAAGATTGTGTGGGTGGGTCATTTTAATTATTTTTTCCTGTCTCTCTCACACATACTGACTTTTCCTGATTCAATGTAATTTCTACTTTTTTCTTAACATGTAGTTTAAGTTGAGTGATAATAATATAGTGATAATAACATAGTGATAATAATAGTTTACTGTTTCATCAGTTATAATGTTTGAAACTTTCCATAGATAAAAAATAATTTTAGATGTTTCTTTGTGAAGTATTTTTAAAAGTTTAAGTATCTGGTATAGAATACAATGGGATAGAGAGTCATGCAGCTTAAATATGTCAGGTTGTTGGTTGTCTAAGTGCATATATTTCTTTTGGAAACAGTTAATGAGAGCGATCAACATAAAAAATTATCTTGTTTTCAAGTAGCACATACTTAATTATAAGAAAACAAGTCTTTTTTTTTTTTTTTTTTCTTTGTTTTTTTTTTCCTAAACTCCTCCTTTATGGCTTTTTTTGCTATTACTCTGTGTAGTGAAAGCAGTAAGTTCTGCTTAGTGTTGAAGACTCAGTTCATGTTCAAAAGATCAGATTTTCTTTAGGTGTAAGTGAATTGACAACAGTTTAGCACTACTCATTTAAACCATCTGACGTTTTGTATTTTCTTGTGACCTTTTCCACTCCTTTCCATCCATTTCAAACAGCATTGTTGAAAAAGTACCAAGGTCCAGATCAGCAAAGTTATTTCAGTGCCCATCTTTCTTGAAATCAATGTAATCTACATTCCTGACTGCCTTTGAGCAGCCAAAACTGAAGGATACAATAATGTGAAGGCACCTACAAAGTGAAGCAATCCCAATTTAAATTTTAATGAGGTTGCCTTCAGTCCTTTAGGAAAACAAAAGAAAACCAAAACAAACACCACCAAAAAAACCCCACACCAAGCAAAACAAACCCAGAAGAGAGCATTTCAGAGGCCTTGGGAAAAAAAAAAAAAAAAAAAAAAAACCAAAACAAACAAACAAACAAACAAACAAAAAAAAACCAAAAAAACCCACCAAACACTTTATTTCTTGTGGATCCTTTCTCTCTGGTATTTTTAATACAAGTGAAATAGTGTACAACAAGGAAGTCCCCGGTGATCCCCTGTCATTTCTGGCTCTCAATCTAGAAGTACGCGAATGTCAATACCGTAAGCTTGCTTTGCCCGGGCTGTAATGCCTGCTCTTTGACGTTCACTGAAATGCTGTGTGCTACAATGACAATAGCATACAACTCTGCAGAATTCAGTGGGGATCATCCCAGGTACAAGAAAGAGATCAGAACAGTGCTTATTTAGCTCACATTTCAAATTAAGAAGTCAGACTCATGATACACCAGAGCTGTTATTTTCCATAGATCTCCAATACCACCAATTCTCAACTTCCAGGTAAAGTGATATATCAGGAAAGCATAAAATACAGCAGGTAATGAAAATCATAAAAATATTATGTCAGTGTTCATTATTACTCACCTTCAGAGATAAGTGAAATGTATCATGCATACTGCCAACAAAAATACCTTTAGTATTTGTTGGAAGATGTTTTCTACCTTGCAGTGATTTCAGATTTATATATTGCATTGAAGTGTGTGCTGCAAATCTGGAAAAATTATCACACAAGGTATGATGTTAAAGGTCCCTTGCAAGATTCCTTGTTGGACTGACAGGATGCCATACTAGACGATATCAGGTAAAACAAAGCAAAAATGTGCCAGTGACTGTTGTGTTTTCCTACTCAGTCACTGGGGGCACGTTGCAACTTTCAGCCTATTGCTTGGAGTCTGTCCAAACCATCTGCACCCACACATCTGACAGCAAAGTAAAATGCTGTGGGGTCAAACTTGCACTTTATGAAAAAAGACAGTCTCTTTGACCTCCTAATTAAGTCACCTATTGATTTCAGGAGTATGTAGCTAGCACTGTTAGGTATTTTGTGCTAAGTGGTTGAAGGATGTAGGATGGGTGAAGAAACTTCTGCAGAAGCTATGTGCAATATGCTGGTACAATACAACCGTGGAGGGCCTCCTAGCAGCTGCCAGCTGAAAACCCAGTGGCATCACTGGAAATCATCTGCTGGCCACAATGACTGGACACAAAGTTTGGATCATCTCCTAAACACCATCAACATTGCATTTAAACAGACTCCTTTCCATGAAAAACATGAGGTACTGAAGATCTGTTGTGTGAAATTTTCCCAGTGTTTTTAAAGGAATTCTGGTTGCTGCTGATGGTATTTAACTCTTGCTCTCTAAATTCATGCAGTGTCACTGGCTAAAGATGGTGAAGGAGACATTGATGTGAGCCACTCAGCAACAGATGGTGAACTATCACTCTTCCAGTGTTTGGGACACAATTTTAAACAGATAGGTACTGGAATGCTCTTATTACAAATTCTTTTTAGACTGTAGGCAATGTGAATAAATTATATCCATGCTTTACTTTTTTTTCATTCTTAAAACAAAACAAAAAACACAACAGTCCAACTCCTGTTACAGTAAAACAGATTTAAACTCTTTATCTCAAGAACAAAACTTTCCCTGCTGCAATCATTAATTTCAGTTATATGAAAATGTGTAACTAGTTGCTATTTATTTCATATTCAAAGTGACATGTAAACAGGAGAAAAACAGATTTTCTTGTTCTGAAACGAACTGATCCACTCAGAACTACATTAGTCAATTTCCTCATTCACACTAATTCATAATATTAAAGGTGGAGGACCATGAGTGTCTGCTATCTAGTACTGGAAGCTTAAGTGACAGAAAGATTATCCAATTTACTTGTATACAAGGAAGTTTTTTACCCTTTTTTTTTTTTTTTTTTTTCCTAAATTGAGACACATAACATGTTATTAGAAATATATTGACACACTAAGATACCAACAGATGATGCAAAAATATGTACTGTCCCAGATATCTGTTGTAATGCTTCTCCATTTCTTTTTACTGATCACAGTTTGTTGTTATACGCTCTCCATAACCCTATTCAATTCAGAGGCTTGCACTTTTTCTTCAGTGGTGTATGTCTTTAACGCCTCTCCCCATGTATCTTGTCAGATGTAATTCAAGAATCTTTCTTTTTTTTTTTTTTTTTCCCCTCCATAATCACTGAAGCATCCTTTCCATAGATACTATATGTTACAGTGCGATAAATACAGGCAAGTGAAGACTTTCTTGGGTCTGGTGTGTGCAAGAAAATTTGCAAAGGGTTAATTAGGGAATTATGCATTTCTGTTATTTAAAGGGGGCTAATAGGAGAATACTCTGTGTCTCTGCTTTGAAAAAGACATGTGTTTTAGAAGGATTACTATGTATCCGAACTTGTGCTCTTCTTCATTGAAACATTATAGCTATCTACCTAAATTGATTTTGAATTGGTGTACTTAAGGCGGTTGAAAGAGCCTGGGTTAAGCTGGTTTATCCCCTGTTAAATCAATTTAGTGTAATTTAGTAATCTCTTGATGCAAAATGATAAAATTTTAATCAAACCTTAAACTGGGGCAAATGAATATATAAAGAGAGGTTTGCGACAACAGAACTGGAACAAATTAAAATCAGGTATATTCCTGAATCCAGGGCCATGGTGGAGAGCCTCTGAAGCTGTAACACGTAAGCAGTGACAGAACCAGCTCAAAGAGAGCATCTGTGGGGACGTGCGCTATTTCTTTAAAAGCCATAGAAGGAAACCAGGCAGAAGGAGCCCTGGGGAAGACATGGCAACAAATTAAATGAAGGAAAAGAGGCTTTAGGGTCAATAATAGTTTTCTGTATTCTAATAATGATCTTTGAGAGTTCTGGGAGAAATGCTTGAGATTCTTTACAGCTGCTGCAGGAGAGCTTTTGTCCTAAAACCTCAGACAGAGTGTCCTGTTTGAACCAAGTCCTTAGCATCTGCCCTGTCATTCTTTTGAGTCTTTCATCTGTGATATAAAAGCCAAAGGCTTGCATTAAAAACAGGAGAGCTTTTGTCCTAAAACCTCAGACAGAGTGTCCTGTTTGAACCAAGTCCTTAGCATCTGCCCTGGCATTCTTTTGAGTCTTTCATCTGTGCGTATAAAAGCCAAAGGCTTTCATTAAAAAACAAAACAAAACAAAAACAACCCCTCCTCCCCCCCAAAAAAAAAACCCAAAAACAAACCCAAAAACCCAGCTTTCTTCATCAGAGGTTTCCTGATGTCAGTGCTCGTATCTAAAAATGATGACTTTGAGACACCATACCAGTGCTAAGCCTCAGACTCTATACCTAACTTTTCTGTGAACTGGATTTAAAGGTGGGATTCTTTCTGGTTTCGTGGAGCAAGAACCGCCCAGCAACTTCCCTAGACTGTGCCTAAAAGGGAACTTGTTTGTGCTGCTGGGGTACAGTTGCAGGGCCACCCCAGAACCAAGCTGAGAAATGGGAGAGGAATGGTGCTGGTTTCTGGTCTGTTTTGAAACAAGCAACAAAGAGGGGTGATTGCTTTTTTCAAAATAAAATAAAATAAATATGTAGGTTTTCCTTTTTTTTAGCTCAAACTTTTCTCAGACCTCAGCGGTGCAACGGCTCTCAACAGGGTCTGGGGCCGGGCTTTCTTGCTGAGTCCTGCGTGTTGACACCATGGAATTACCAAGCTGCTGAGGGATTTGTGGCTCCCAGCCTACAGCACGGGTCCCACTGTCCTTTTTTCAAAATAAAATAAAATAAATATGTAGGTTTTCCTTTTTTTTAGCTCAAACTTTTCTCAGACCTCAGCGGTGCAACGGCTCTCAACAGGGTCTGGGGCCGGGCTTTCTTGCTGAGTCCTGCGTGTTGACACCATGGAATTACCAAGCTGCTGAGGGATTTGTGGCTCCCAGCCTACAGCACGGGTCCCACTGTCAGGGGTCCCTTCATCCATGTTTCTTCCTAGGGTCTGGGACTGACTGGAAAACAGCTGGTGAAGGGAAAACTTTGCATTCTGCATTGTATTCTGTCCCTGGAGAGGGCAATTAAATGCTATAAAATCAGGCCGCATCTGCTGAATCATTTCAGACTGAAGCTGAGAAGAGGAATGAGAAATAGGGGTTGGCATAAAATGAACATGGAATCTGGTAACACAGGTGAGCACTCCCAAATCTTTCAAAACTTTGAAGTCTGCATTTTCAGTTTTTTGTACTACATTGCACCTCACTAGATTTTAGCCCAAGAAGCCACTGAAACTACCAATCCTATTGTGCTTTAGCCTCTTTATCTTAAATGTATTTTTTGTTACAATCTGCTTCTAAATCCAGTAGTCCATTGTGTTCTGTACAATAATATTTTTAATAATAGTGTTCCCTCTACTTGATTTATAAACATCAATGCTCCAGCAAGGTAGCAATTGAATTATTTTTCCATTAAGCTATAAGTATTGTTGTTGATATTTTTGGCAGGTCATAGCAAAGGAGGGATGGAAAGTGAAAGCATGCAAGTCAAACAAGCTTTGTTTCCCCTTCAGCAGAGGTAAGAGGCCTCTCCTCTTCCTGAGTAAAACATAATCGGCTCAAAGATTTTGCAGAAATACCTACTCCTGGTATAGGATGATGAGGTTCTTTCCTCTCTTAATTTCTTGTTTGCGAAAAATACTGGGTTTTTTGAATATGTTCTCTGTAAGGACACTTGTATACATTTCAATTAAAAAAAATAAAGTGGAGATTATTCAGTATCTTTTTACCCCATAATTTGTTTTCCAGTATTTGCAGTATTGCGCAAATCATCTCAGAATGTATTTTTCATTTGCAGTAGGAACACCTATATGTCTTCTTGATATCTTGTATTGTCCTTATCTTGATCTAAATAGCATCATTCAGTCAGCAGTGAGTGTACATTGCTTCTGCTTCTTCGGCTCTCTGTGAGATCTTCCAACTTTTCTCTTCCTGCCAATTTGCATTTCCTTTTTAGCAGGCCAATCTTTCCTTGCAACTTCAATATAGTCTTATACAATTACCTTTGAGGACTTACTCATATTCATCCCCCCAGATACAGTGCAGTCTCTCTTTATTCTGAAAGTCTGTCAGGTATTTTAAATTTCATATAGAACAGAAAAGACTGATTGATTTATTTGGTTTGGCTTTCCTCCCGTGCCATCTCCAGGGCTTTAACAGTGTCCCTTCCCATCACCCACCCAAGGCTCCTCTTCAGCACTTTCTTCACTTTCGCCTGTACAGGCTGTTCTCTCTGGTTCTCCATGACATCTCTCCCTGCTGTAATACTCTCTGCTAATGGGTTTCAAGTTAAGAACTGGATTTCTGCAACTAATTCATTAATTAGTAGAACCTAAAAACTTGCGTCATAAATTCTTTTCCTGTTCACACACATTCCCATTTATCCAAATTCTTTCTTACTGGTCGTGCTGCCAAATCTCCTTCCTTTAAAATCAATTCTGTGATTCAGGTATAATCCCAGGTATTGTTTCTAACCTTCAGGACATTGTACATGTCTGTTTCTTGCTACTTAGCTGCTGGTGTTACCTTCTTGTGTGAACGTTTCTTCTGCCTTTCTGTCAACGTGTCAAACTTTGAATTTGGTGTCTGACTTGTTACTGGCTTCACACTCTTCTGTGCATACTTTATGCATATTCTGTATGCACACTCTTCTGTGCAATACTTTATGCATATTTTCATTGCATTGGATTAATCTGTAAGGCTGCAATGATCTCCTCCTCCAAATCCTGTCTTAAACTCCTTTTTGTTATGATACCAACACGAACAATTAATTTACTGGTGAAAGCTGTATGAAGAACCCAGTCCCTGTTTGTGCAAATTAGCTTTGCAAGATTCAGAAAATGTATATAGGCACATACTAACTCCTCTAATTATATGAACGCTTTGCTGTTATCCTTGTATTTCCTTGTTCCTTAATGCTTATTGAATTTTCTGGTTAAATAAAAAAATCAAGTCAGGAGGCTCACAACACCAGAAGTTACTTCTGGTTCATCCTGCAATCCAACAGATTCTTTCTATCATATTCCTATATGTATTTTAAAGTAATATAATTCTTCTATCCTTTGGGGGCACAAGCATATGTGAATGTATATCTTTCTCTGCTCCCAACTTAATTTATGTTAAGTAACTAACTTAAGAATTATCCTTATCTATGCTATGAAATAGTGTAAAATTCATACAATTATTGTTTTTTTGTTGTTGTTTGACTTGGTTTTTTTCCCCTAGTGGAAAGAAATTAAAATCTATGAAATCTGACAAATAAGTTAGAAAATTAATTCTTAATTACAATGTTGCCTGTAAGCACATTTAAGTGCATCTTATTAAAATTTTGAGGGATGTGAAAGGAGTGTATCTATAACCTGAAGATATTTATTCTCTTGCTTCTCTAGAACTTGAAAAATAATTTAAAGTAGAAGGCATGCATGGAAAACAAGGTAAGTAGCCATTGCAATTGCATGGAATTTCTTATTGCAAAAATTTATTTTTTAATTAACCTAGTAATGATACAGAAAACTTTGTCATAATTTAAATCAGGGAAGTTGATTTTCATTGTAGATCTTGTCCACTCAGAGCTTTTATCGTGGGTAGGTGTAGGTGCCAGTGTTTCTTGCTTATGTTGATGAATCTCACTGTCTGAAAACACTGCTCTTAGTGTAGATATTTTATCGCCATATGTACTGTAAGACTAGGCTCCACAAAACACTTAGGCATGGATGAGCCATCCGTTGATTTTGCTGGAGCCACAGACATCACGAAAGTTAATTATACGTGTAAGTAAGTGCTTTGTTGGATCAGGGCCTGAATCACTTAAAATTAAAAAACAAAAAAACCCAACCAAAACCAACAACAAAACAAAACAGACCAAAAAACTTAAAACACAACCATGTTCAACAGTAATACAAAGTAAGGAAAAATAATGTCATGATAGTTATTAGACATTTATATGATAGAGAGAGAAATGAGAAAGATGTTTTAAGAATATTCAATTTCTCTGGGACTAAGTATAGTAGACTTTTTTTCCTAAACCAATCTTTTGAGTAGTAATATATTACTATAGTAATATACTATAATATGTACAAGAGTAAGTAAGGTAGTTACACCCTTGCATATATTTGTTCAGTAAAAAAAAATTTGTTATGAGAAAATTAATATCTCCGTGATAATCAAATATCTAGAGGATCAGACATTTACAAGTTCAGTAAAGAGTGTATAGATCATACATGAAAGTGTTATCAACTGATGAGAAAAAGAAGTGACTTCAGGTTAAAAAAAAATAATTATTTACTACTGGAATGTCTGTGAAGGGGAAGATTGCCTTTTTTCAGGTGTTAGTTTTCATGCTTTTCCATAGATACTCTACATGTGCTTACTACATAAGAAATAAAACTGCATTTCAGACAGTCATTTTCATTCCAATGAACATTGCATTAGATTCTAAAAGAACATTATTTTGAAGGTAAGAAGTAATTCTGAATTGGCACAATACCTGCTGCTTCTCAAACTGCCTATAACATTTATGCTTTCTGCATTAATACAATAATTTTAGAAGCACATTATTACAGTCTTTGTATGAAAGCTGTGAATAAATTGAATGTATTTTGGTTTTGCCTTTATTTTTCTCTCTAAATAAAATAATGCTTGTCATCTGGCCAAACTGACATTTTGCTGACAAGCTTGAAAAGAAAATTAAGTCTTTTTTTTTAATGCTACAATATACAAGAGAAATTATCATTTTCAAAATGAGATTCAGAAAACAAACAAAGTTTTAGTGAATAAATATCGAATATGTTTCTGTTTGTTTGAAGAGTTATGTGAAAAATGACCACCAAGCAGGATGGTGACTTATTAATAGAATAATTTAAATAAATAGACAAAATTCCCAGAAAACAAAAACAGAAAAGAACTTTAACATGTTTTATATTAAGTACATTTATACAATTGTTACTCCATCATGTTATAAGAAAACTTACCTGCATTAGGTAGTCAATTTACCTTTTGCATTTTACCTGCAAAATGAATTCATGTGGATTTTGGAACCAAAGTCCTCAAACTGGGAACTTATGGTTTTCTGGTTTATTTTGTTTTGTTTATTTTAATGGGGGAATTTTCTGTTTCAGTAATCCATCTCTACTCTTTATGTACTAATTTATGCTAGTTTGCTGTTTGGGTGGGTTGGTTGTTTGTTCTTTAAAAAACAAAAAAACAAAAAACAAACAAACAAACAAACAAAAAACCAAAAAAAACCCCCAAACTAGTAGTATTTGAGCTACGTAACCTTGTATACATATTTAAAGCTAATAGCTGCTCATGGAAAAATGCAGGTTTTTCTTTTCAAACACTGAATAGGTGCTGATTCACAGCCGGATATATGCTTTGAAAGCTTCAGCAGTGATTTTTCTTGCTTATTTCTGCCCTGTTTTATAAAAAGTGTAGCTTAGGTCCACATCTCGTGTTTCCTGTCATTTTGAATGACAGTCATTGAAACTTGAGTGACAGCCTTTTTGGAAACGTATATGGGTGGACACATACATATCAAAAAGGAAAGATTTCATTTTAAAAATAGGTGATTTCCATATTTATGCCCTTGTTAATCACAGACCATATACTGTCAGAAAACTGTGCAGTGTAGAGATGTGGCAATGGCATAATTAGACTCTCAATTTCTGTTTAGGTTTCAAACTTCTTTATTTCATTGACATTCAAAAGATGCAAGTATCATTTTGTTAGAAATAACCTTTGTTCACCCTCGTTATTGTAAGTAAACATATAATTATAAAATGGACCACATCACCGAAATCAAATTATCTTTTGAGTTGATGTGCTCTGCTAGGACTAAGGATGCTGGTAAGGAGACCTTGCTGTGACAAGAGCTATATGGGTGGTTAACACACTGCAGCAGTACAACATATGCAGCAAGAAGTGGGGCGAGAATACAAAGAAATTAACATACTTTTGTTCCCTAATTTGACATACTTTTGTTCCCTAATTAATTGGGGTATATTGATAGGATATTTGGACTTCCACATTTTTTTTTTTTTTTCAGATTTTGCCTTCTTTTTTTGTCTTTGGTACACTCATCACTATGAGCGATTTTTACATCTTTCTCCCCCACATACTCATACCTAGTTGATGAACCCTGTCCTTGGGACACTAATAAAACAAGTCATTGCTGCTTCCTTCCGTGAATTTGACATTATTACCTATGTTCATCACCAGTGATTCATGCTACCATATTGAGAGAAATCTTTATTGCTGGGGAGCACATGAAGGTAGGAGAGGATTTGAGTCTGTGGGAGATGAGAAAGCATGCTGTACAGGTTTCTCTTATGAAAATTAACATGCAGAGAGTGTTGGCAGAAATAGAAACAACTGATTTTATCAGTGCAATCTCTGCCCCAGTAGGATCAGTTAGATATACACCTTCCTTTTAACTAGACTGCATAACAAGGATGAGAAAAGAAAATAACCAGTCACTCCATATAGGAGTAAGTTTTCAGTGTGTTCTTATTCTTCATCTACATTTCAGGAGATGGATAAATGCTTCAGGGATGAGTTACGTCTTGCAGTGGGGCTGGTGGGACAGCACGGCCCTGCTCCTCATTCTGCCCTCCATCCCTGAGTGCGTTATGCCTTGGGGAAGCACAAATGCCTTTGGAAGATTCAGGAGGGAAAACCCAAAGTTACTGCACTTCAGAGGGTAGCAGCATCACACCTTTCCCCCTGCACGGCTGGAATGATTCAGGTAAACCCTGGGTTTGTCTGTTCTTCTTTTCATCCCTGTTCACCTTGAGGAAATGTAAAGGAAACGAGTCCATGCTTGAGCTCAGCAATTATATTTTCACCTGGCCAGTACTGAGATAAAGGTTGGTTCTTCACTCCCAGTTCCAGAAAAAATTGCCAAAATATAATGATCATATCAAAGGCTCAGTTCCCTTTTTTTGTTTATTTTTTTCTTCCATTCAGAATGAGGTAGCTATCTGGCTGTTCACTCATTGAAAAAACATAGAGGCAACAAGCTCCAGCAGGCAAAAGATTAATATCATTGTCTATTCCCTTGTGAAGTTATTTGATTTGAGGATGAATATGTTGTAAGTGATGTTTTGAACTGGTGGCATGTGATTTCATGTGGGAAAGCCATTGTGTAAGTAGTATGTGTAACAGCCCTTGGCCATTGCTTTAGCCTGGTTCTTCCCGGTAGAAACTGTGTATTGGCTACAAAGTCATGCCACAGCCTGCCTCTAGGGTTAGTGAAGATTCTTTCATCTTACCTGCTTGATATTCACGCTTCGTGCAAAATCTATTTATTCAGGTATCATGCAGAGAAAAACCAGTTTGGACCCCAGAGAACTACTCTGAATCTGATGTGTGGAGTTTACTTGGGTAGGGGATGTTTTAGTTTTGAATTTAAAAAGTTTAGGGAATCGTTCAAGATGACAGTGACTTTTGAAGCAAGATGACAATCTTTTCTCTAATTGTGTGCCAAAATTACATTAAATTATATTCTACATCTCTATTATACACAACAGAGAATTGAGAGCACTGGGTAAAAAAAAAAAAAAAAAAAAAAAAAAAAAAAAAAAAAAAAAAAAGATGATGTCATTTTGCCACTATGAAACCTCTGTGGTATAGTCACATCTTGAGCCTGTGTGCAGTTCTGGTCTCTGCATCTCAAGAGAGATGTAGAGATGCTAGAAAATGTGTAAATTTTTCAAAACATGCCAAAGCTGCCCTAGAAGTAAAGGCTAGAAAGTCTGGACTATTTAGTTTGGAGCAGAGAGACAGGGGGAAGGCATGACCAAGAAAATCATGCAGGTGATGGTAAACTGAATGCAGATCTATGATTCACCAAATCCCACAATACAGAAACCTGGGGGACATTGGATGGTACTGAAATCAGCTTTAAAAAAAAAAAAAAAAATAGAATTACTTTATACAACAGGTGGTAAACTTTTGAGGGCTTTTGCCACAGGAGATTGAGGATAGCAGATGGTGTCAACAGGATAACAATTTCAGAGAACATGTGTCAAATGGAACAAGACGGAAT
>JMFS01058382.1:0-59668 GCA_000699545.1 Podiceps cristatus | reverse complement strand
CGGCAGGCGCCAGGCCTGCACGGCAGCGTTGCCCAGTCATCGGCAGATTCGAACTGCGATCTATTTATATAGGTTGGGCCTGGTTTCAAGATGCGCCAACTTGTTTTAGAAAGAGCAGTTGTAGTTATAAGTATTAAACAAATGTTTACTACCGCATGATGTAAGATTGCTGCTAATAAGCTTAAACTCGAAACAGTGAAGTTTTAGGTTCCAGAGATGCTGTTCTGCTGCCAACAGCTATTTCGGAGTGTGTCCTGCTCTAGGCAGTACGCGTTATAGTAAACTCTGCTCCTCTTAGAGGCTGTGTTAAAAGAGCAGTTGTAGTTATAAGTATTAAACAAATGTTTACTACCGCATGATGTAAGATTGCTGCTAATAAGCTTAAACTCGAAACAGTGAAGTTTTAGGTTCCAGAGATGCTGTTCTGCTGCCAACAGCTATTTCGGAGTGTGTCCTGCTCTAGGCAGTACGCGTTATAGTAAACTCTGCTCCTCTTAGAGGCTGTGTTAAACGCCTCATCTGTGAACATATTAAACCTGAATTTAGATGTTGGATTTGGAGTTTCTTTAGAATATTCTTGATACCTCTTACTTGCTTATTCATCCTTTTATTTCTTTCACCCGATTCCTGTATAGGAATCTCTACGGAGAGAGTGGTGAGGGGCTGGAACAGGCTGCCCGGGGGATGCCCCATACCTGGAGGTGTTCAAGGCCAGGTTGGATGGGGCCCTGGGCAACCTTGTGTAGATCCAGGCCAGGAGGTTGGTGTCCTTGCCTGTGGCAGGGGGGTTGGAACTCTGTGATCCTTGGGGTCCCTTCCAACCCAGACCATTCTGTGATTCTATAGATTTAACAAATAAACTCATTTATTTTAGCTTTTTTTTTTTTTTTTTTTAAGCTGGAATCCTGCATTCAGTGAAGTATGTATCCTCCCAGCTTACAACTTCTGCAGGGTATCTGAAAGGCTTCTTGAATAATGTAATAGACATCTAAATACTTTCTCGGTATTTCAACTTGTGGGAGAGAGTGAGCCTTGCTCGGTGCCTCTTTATGCAGGGCTGTGTGTGACGCTGCTGTAGCTTCATTTTGTAAACTGAAAGGACAGGGCAGGGGTTCTACAACTGCAGAGCTTATTTCCTCTTTGCTAGAGCTTGATTATTCCATCTGGTAGTGTATGTTTTGCTGGTATCTTATATATATAAATGGTGCTGTTGCATCTTGATTAATTTTTCCTTTATTTGAGAAAGACAAATCGTAACTGAAAAATATTCAGTGTAGCAATACAATTATGATAAAGTGATATTGGCTGGACGGACCTGTCTGTGTTAAAATTGCTTTAAGTTTGTTTGTTTTTCCTTACAAGAACTGGTGACATTCCTGATTATCCCTTCAGATGCATTATGGAGGGTTCATGGGCTCTTTTTTAATTTCTGATTTTTATCTTTTTTTTGCCCTCCTCACATCAGAAGGGATGGGCTTTTCCAGTTTTAAAAAGAGCTTAACTGACGTGCTATTGCAACAGCAGCAATATCCCGTGTCTTTTGTTTTCTTTGGTAATAATTACATGTTAGTGACAAATAATAGGCTTGAAGGAAGAATAGTTGATCTGTTTGTGACTGTGATTGTTGACTCTAAAACTGAAGGACGTGAATATTGTTAAATCTGTATTATGTGTCTCTGCAGAAATGACATCAGGGAAATACCAAATAATACAAAGAAGGGTCAGTGGTTTGAAGATCACAGCCCTGCAAGTTCAGCTAGAGCACAGTGTTGCCATGGGTACAGTTTTGTGGGTCACCCCTCGTTCCCCCCCCGAGTCCTCAGATGATATTAGGAGGATATTAGGCTTATGTCACTCTTGTCCTTAAATGGGAAGCCTGTTGGTAGTGCGCTTATGGCAGCAGATACTCATTGAAGCTTTAATATCTGACTTTATCAGATTGTTTCTTAAGAGCTAATGACTCTGGTCAGTTTACACGTTGCTGGCCGGTGATCCTCGGGCAGGCTCCGAGGAGCGTTGAACACCACGGCTCAGACCTGGGAACTGCAGAACCTCACCCTCGCGGGATATCTGGAGATCTGTTTTAACAAGTTGCCTAATTTGTCTGTGGGAAACTTTGAAGGTTATGAGTAGTGTGGTGGTGTGGGTAAATGCACCACTTCAGCCCTTGCCCACTGCTTTGTATGAGCTGGCTGTGGGCATCGTAGAGAGCGGAGCAGAGAGAGCAGGAGGTGAACAATCGCACAACAGGCTTCTGTAAACTGTTGAAACCAGCCTGGATTTACTCTGGTATCTGTGCGTGCTGTGCCTTACAGTCCTGGTAAGTGTCATTCAAAGATGCAAATACTAATTCTGAAATACTTGGCTTTTGAGTATTCACTCGTTTCTCTTCCAGGGACGCTTGACGGTTAAGTTTAGATTTAAATATCAAAGTATTGCTTAAACTGTTCTTTCTATCATGTTATTAAACACCCCCTCCCCCCAACAACATAAGCAGAAGACAACCTGATCACCAGAAATACAAAGAAAACAGAAGCAACTTGTTTTTTTAAAAGGGCAGTAGGTAAGGCTGTGAGGAGGGTGGGACGTGACTTGATTTCCAGTCTTAAGCTTGTTTTATGAAGTCTGATGAATACTCGGTTTAAACAAATGAATTACGTATTCTTTCTGGTGTTTGTAAAAGGGCTGACACAGCCTTAATTTTAGCAAATGGAGCTACAATTATATTTGAGGTCCCAACCCCTGTAGTATTTTAGTGGTTACCTCTCTTCCCTGGAAATAAATGAATCTGAGCCATTAAATCAGACTTGAATTCTTGGCAGAGTTCAGGTCTAGTTTAGACCCATCTCTGTTAGCACTGTTCTTACTTTTGTGTACTGTTCTTAAGCTTACCTCCTGTTTACTAAAGTCTTGATATTTTCAGCTAATAACTCAGTACTTAAACTACATTTGTCTCTATGTACTTAAGTGCTGATCCGCAGACTTGAAATTTCTGATATATGCCAAACTTATGACTAAGGGAAACCACTGGTCAGACAGGGTATAAGTCAAGATGAATTAGAGCTACTTGCAATTCAAATGAAAGTGACGGTTACTTAAAAGCCAAGTAATGTATAACTATACCTTGTTTTGGTCCAGAAAAATCCCAAATAATTTATTTATCTAGTCCAAACATAGTTTGGGAGATAAAATTCCAGTCTCCTCCTCTGAGAATGAAGAGTTCAAGGCACGTTACTCATCATGTTGTTACCAGTCTGATTGTAGACAGCAAAATTATATTTGTGTATGTGCTTCTGGAGTTTCAAAGGCAAACCTGAAGAAGCTGATATTTCTCTGAAAGGCAGATAGTTATTTCCTCTAGCTCTGTGTTTACACTTCCTGTCCCAACTAAAATAGATCGATCTCTTGCTTAGTCAAATGTCTGTGTATATGGCTTCCTCCTGTCTTAACAGTGTAATTGAACTGACTTTTGTTGAGTCTTTTTTTTTTTTTTCTTTTTTCCCTTGAAGGCAAATTAAATTATACTGAACTGTAGATCAGAGAAATGCAGGGGTCTGTGATTACAGCAGGCAGTGTGGTGGCAGAACAGCTTGAGTCTTGAGCCTGAGCCATCATCACTGCCGTCATCTGCTAGAGAGGGTTCATCTCCCAGAAGAAAGGTCGATGTACTTTGGATCAGGCTCTTGAGGAGGTGGCATAAAAGCTGGGTTGAACAAAGTACAGCCCATGTGAATAATGCCTCCAGGTAGGCTAGCACAGCAGGCAAACCCACCTTTCTCTCGTGGTGAATTTCTCCAGCCTCCTACAACTCGGCAGCCAATTTCATGACTTCTTATTTTGCACATGTAAAAGTTTCTTGTGGAAAGAAAAGGTCAGTGAAATCAGTTGCTGGTGATGTTATGCAGATTTTCAGCTTGGTAACAATAAAAATAAAATAGTTCTAACGCATGCTAGTGCCCTGTGTTGCTATTGGGGAGGCTTCTTAATAAAGTTTTGAAATTTAAATTTTGGAAATTATTAAAGTTATTTACAATTATGGGGAATTCTAACCCCAAGGGATTATGGACAGACACTAGCATGATGTTTAAGTAGTATTTAAGCCCTAGCACTCTTAAAAATAGATTAGGATAGTGCTAAAGGTTTGGTGGGGGAGGGGTGGGGAAGGGCTCTGTTCCCAAACTAGATTAGCCTTAAACTCCTCCGAATACCTTGTTACATTACGTGTATTGTTGTACAAGCCCGCATTTTGTAAATGTTGGTATGCTTGCTAGCAGAATGTTTGCAGTTGTTGCTCGAGGGAACACAGGAGACACTGTGTTAATGGGAGGTGCAAGTCTGAAAATGGATGTATACGTAAATGATAGTATATTCAAACTCTGTAATACAGATTCTTCCCTTGAAGAGGGAGGATGGTGGTTTATTTATTCTGTTGCTTTACATGCATCCTCCCCTAGAAATGGGGAGGGAAGGGTCTGATTTCTTCCCTGCTTACCCAGCCTCCTCACTATTAGAAAAGGGTATTTCTTGTTGGTCTTTTAATCCTTGCCCGGCCTCTTAGGGATTTTTCTCTGAGAGAGTGGCATCCACGGAATTAATAGTTCTCCCAAGGACTAGCAAGATACTAGCTTTGAGATAAAGCTAGCAATGTCCCTGTGATTTGGACAAAACTAGCAAAAAAAAAAAAAAAAAAAGTTGCATTATTCAGGCAGGTTTGTGTAATGCAATAGGCCCTGTATTAGTTTTCCTTTGTGAAGGTTAGATTTCCAGGCTCTTGGAGCGGTAACCTTTTTGTAAAGAGACTTTAGTGTCGGCAAACACAGGTCTGGAGTCCCTGTACCCTGCCCAAAATGACTGTGTTGGCATGGTGGAAGATGTGATATGCAGGTGGAAATGAAGTTAAGTATTAGGTATATCCTTGCACGCTGGATGACGTGACACACGTGGTGTAACTGGAGATTAAAATGGGATGAGCAGTTTGCTCATGCTGCATTCTGGCTATCAAGCTACTCATGTGTAGCTGCAGGAAGCTTCTAGGAGAAGTATGCAGTTAATCACATCCATTAGCATGATTAAAATCCTGATTAGCCTGTATCACTCACTCCCATTTTCCACCTACACTTCGCCCCTATTATCCAGAGTATTTGCAAGTATGAGCATAAGGCAGACTGAGAACAACGCAGGCTCAAGCCCAGGGGATGGTCCCCAGGATTTTAAATACATTGAATGATTCTGGGCTTTATTTTGCAAGTTCTTCACTAAGCCATACAGCTGCTGTCTGAATGTAAAGTCTTAAAAATCAGCCCTTCACAGATAGAGGACCCTTAGCAAGATTGTCAGGAATCCAGGGGAACATGAAGTAGGCTCGTCTTGCTCGTCAGTCGAGTGCTCATAGCTTGCTCATGTTTCATATCTACTGGGTACTAATGTTGTAATTTTAACGCCTCCATCCACATTTGATGATGATGATCTCTTCATGTTGGTTGGCATGTTGGATCGGTGCTGTCCCTGCCTCTACTGGGCAGGGCTAAAATGGGCCGGAGAGGGAGTTGTACGTGGATGTCATTATATGGCGAGAATTTACCCACGAGTTTTAGGCTGAAGTTAAGGCTAGGGGAACTGCTTGCAGATAGGCTGGTTGGATTCTGGCAAGAAGTGAAAAAAAGACAAGGAGGAGGTAAATTCCTTTGTACAATTTGTACAATTCCTTTGTACAATTCCTTTGAACAAAATTCCTTTTTAAAAGTTTACTTGTTGGGGAGATACTGTACATGTTAAAGATAGTTTTGAAAAAGTGAGCTTCTTTCTGAGTATTAGGTCATACACTTCCAACACATTCCCGCCTGGGAGTGAGTCATTGTTCCTTTTGTAAAATTGCATTAGAGCTACATCATCCCGAAAAGCTGTTTTTCAGCTGAATTTAGGGGGTTGACACTTGCTTTAAACAAAGTAAAACGGTGGGAGCATTTATCAGATGAATTTCAAAGCATGTGTACGTACTGTTGATGTACAGCTCGAAGTGCTACAATATGAGATCAGTTCATCCTTGTTAGTGCAAATCCGCTGGTGCTGGGGATGCCGCTTTCCGAGCATGCTGGGTTACGTTCCCCTCGCCCTCCGGGGTTTTGAACCTTTAGCTCTCAAACTGAGGATGATAGCGTAGATGCACATGTGACTTAACCGATGTTTGTGAAAACGCTTAAAATCTGAAAGGGATGGAAAAACATGAGTGTGCTTTTACTTGTTGTTGCCTGCCCCGCTCCCGCTTGTCACTTGTTTCTTGCACTAACTGTGGTATGTCTGACTGTAGCCCTTTGCGATAGATACTCTGGCAGTTTGTCCTTTTAGGAGTGTGATACCGAGAGTTTGTTTCCATATTATGGCTCCTCCCTCACCCCCAGTAACAAAACTGGCTTGAGGTTCCAGCTGTCTTTCACGTTGCGTTTCTTTTTATCAGGCTGTTATGCCAGCATGCCTACGTGTGCTGTGAAATTGGTCAGCGATCAGCTGGGATTTCTAGAACTGTTTCTAGGACCCACATCAATTCTATTAAAGGGGAATTTAGCCACAACTAGGTGGAGAAGGGGATGCCAAGCACACATCGGACTGGCTTTCTGTCATGGAAAATGCAACGGAGAAGCGCTGTCAGTGACTAAGAGCGGTGTGAAGTGTCAAGGCTTGGGGGTGGAAAATCCAACCCCAAACCATATGTACCTTCGCTTGGAACGGCTTAAGCTGCCAGGCATGCCGGGATGTTAATGGGAATCTGAGAGTTGGGCTTCAGTGGCAGTTTTCCTTTAATCCCCTCTGGAAAGTACCAGGCATTTTCTAAGCTTCTAGCTATTAGTAGGTTAAATTTGACCGTGTTTCGGGCCTGTTAAGAGGAAGACGTCTGCCGTTGGGTAAAAGGCGGTTTCTAACGGGTTAGGCTAAAGGCCCACCTGGTCTAGTTGGTGCTCTTGGCAGTGACTAATGACATCGGCTCAAGAAGTTCTCGTCTGCTCCGCTCCCATGTGGATAGGCATGACTTGATCTACACTTGAGTGAAAAAATGAAATTATTAGTGGTGCTAGATCTGAGATGCCTTTAGAAATATGGAGGGAAAGAAAACCCCATTGCAAACAGCAGCTTACAGAAAGCTTTTTTAAACGTAATTGTTAGCACTGCTTGTAGCAGTTCTCAGTGCTTAATCTTGCCTGTAACCTGATTTCTGGCTACACTAAGGTTCCCTTTCTGTTGGACTGAAAGAGAGTTAACACCAAACACATGAACCTTGAGTTTGGAACTTTTCTTTTTGTTGTTGCTGATTTGGTGTCTGCCTCTACTTCTCTCAAGCTTCTGACTCTGGAAAGGCTGTTTCTTTATTGCAGTTTTATTAAGCGTAATGCTCTCTTTAGAGATGCTCCCATGCTTATCTGCACTGGTTTTAAGGAGTCTTGGAACAGTTTGTCTGCTGTCCATAGATACCTAATTAATAGTAGCGAAAGTAATTGGCAACTTAACAACTGTGGAAGAGCAAAGACAGAAATCCACACTCCAGCTCAGTCTTTGTGTTAGGCTCTGCAGCCTCAAGAAGCAAAGAATGAGACAAAGAGCTGAGTCACTGTCTTCCTTCCTTTTGACTTTTGCGGTGGGAGTAAATCGCTTTTTTTGGTCATGAATCAAAGCAATTAGAAAAAGGGTTTTAGATGGTAAGAGTTAGATGATTTGGACTTGTTACTTAGCAGGAACTGTGGATTTTAGAGATGCAGTAGTAGCTTAAATATATTTATGTTAAGGATCCAATAAAGATCATAACAAGTTACTGATGCACAGCTTCAGAAGTATTACTTTGAATATAGTTTCATATATGCTAATGTTTTCTTTTATCCCTGAAAAGGCAGAGAGAAACCTCTGGAAAGAAAGTTGGGATGTAAAAGGAAACCCTTAAAATGACCTCGAGATTCTGGAGGAAATGTTTGGCCAGTATGACAATTAGTACTTGGGGTCTGAGTGTCTGCGCTCCTGCCGGGCTTGCAGCACGCAGCTGCTGAAGTGTAAGCTGGTTCCACCTACACCAGCACAGTTGGACAAGATGCTGGGATATCGTCACCGGGTTGTCTGTGAAACTAGGAATCACTGTTGAGGCTTAAATCTTGCGTTAAGCGCTTTTGGGCTGACAGGCCATGATGCTTGTCCCCCAGTATATGTGTCAGGTGGTACTACTATGACACCGTGATGATGGGAACTCTGGAGGATGCTGTGGGTGGCTTAGGTTATATTTTGTGTAAAATATTTGCATTTACATATGAAGCTACAATGTACTTAATCTGCAGTGTTACTTTTTTCAGGATATCCTGATACTTAAAGGATATATATTACTTTTTATTAAACTGCCTTTTAAGCTATCTAAGCATTTACAATATGAGAATTGAAGGATCTATCTAGCTCATGTTCTGAGGACTGGATTTTATTTTTTATTAACTGGTCTTTTAGGTAAAATGTACTTTTTTTTTTTCTTTTTTTGCACTGGGATTTGGACAGAGCATGTAGGGCAATAGGATCAAGTGTCACATTGGGGATTACATATTTGTCCCCGAGTGACCCTCTTAGTACCTTGCATTGGTGCAATTGGTGAATGACTGACTAGATTTATAGGGATGTATATCTGTATTAGCACTGGTTTGATGTAACCCTAGCTTATTTACTTTTGGTCCAACCTATTTTCAGTCTTAAAATTCACTTTTAAGGAGAGACCCTATTATTTGCCTCAAACTAGCATTTTCAGGTTTATATTTCCCCTTAAAGATAATGGTGGCTTTATTAGGAATAATATTTTACATCTGAATGTAGAAGAGTATTGTGTGGCATTGTCTGGTTACTGAAACCCAAATTTATCCAATAAGCTGTATATTTATTTGAGACCTGTGGATGTTAATGGTGTTTAAGAAGATAGGTCAATTGTTCTTTTGTACTCATTGTCTTGTTAGAACTATAACAACTCTTTAACCCATGGTATTCTATATTATTTTGATGTGTTGTTCTCCTTTGATGGTAGTTTCTATGAGATTTCCCTCTCCTATAAGGAATAAATATGAATTTAAGAGTTGGGAAACATAAAGAAACTCCTTGCAACTTCAAGCTTATCTTTCTCCAGCTATGGATTTCAACTTGCCAAGGTGCCTCTCATGGTTGGTATTGCTGAAAGACTTACCCCGTGGGCACATCCTTCTAATCTTGGCTCTAAACGTAATGCATGCAGGCTCCTCTGCATCCAGTACTGGTGATGGCTGGAGATAGTAACTTCACTAGGATTTTCCATTTTACCCTAGTCTGCAGTTCTCGGTGCTCCTCTGCTTTTAATGCATGCTTCTCTCTGCTGGCGGAATCGACTACAATCACTTCAGGTCACCAGCAACTGGAGATGGATTAGTAAGCGGTTGTGATGCCCTAAACAAGAAAAGCTGAATTTTCAACTCTCAGCAGATAGCCATGTCGTACATTAAATCTCTTTATGTCTTTGACAGAGGCCTTTAGTTCTAAAGCACTGATTTATTTATTTATTTATTTTTTTTATTTTCCTTAATTACCATAAGCTGTGTTTGTGCTACAGGTTCTGCTCTGCTACCCTACTACTGCTGTGCTCCTCTGCACTTCTCTTTGTGTCTCTATCAGCTACACTCGCATCTGACCTGGGTTGCTGTTTTTCTCCGTTATTTGGGTTTCTTGCCTACCAAATCCTGTTTATAGTCCCTCTGAACACATTGAATGTGGGGTGACTTTCTGTTTTGCTTCAAAG
The DNA here is from genome assembly GCA_000699545.1 of Podiceps cristatus. Classification (NCBI taxonomy): domain Eukaryota; kingdom Metazoa; phylum Chordata; class Aves; order Podicipediformes; family Podicipedidae; genus Podiceps; species Podiceps cristatus. The sequence goes on along the minus strand of JMFS01058382.1, from coordinate 49,893 downwards.
ACCTTTTAAAAAAGCTGTTTGAGGGTTGATTGGAGCATGTAATTTAATACAGTGCTCCTAAAAATCCTAACTCTGGCTAGCGTCAGCTGATGCTGTGTCTTATTTAAACATACTGCAGACTTCTTGATGTGTTTTCCCCTGGGGGATTGACTTCCTGTGATAAAATGAGATTCCCTTTTAAAGTAGAGATCCATGGTTATATAATGAGAGTAGGAAATGGTCCAAAAGTGACACTGGGAGAATAGAAAAGTTATTTTAGTAACTGACTGTTAGACCAGAGAATAGGAAATATGCTCAGGAGTGTATTAGTAACTTGAATTCTCTTTGGAAAGTGAGAAGAATACATGTAAGGAATTAAGAAAGGGAGTGACCAGGTCAGAGCAGCGGAAGGGGAGTTATGTTAAGGACAAAGTTGTACAGTGCATATCTAGGATTCCTCTTAAAATATTTAACGCTTTCCAAACTACTTCTAATCTCCTCATTAAGCTGCTGTGTCCTTCTTTAAGAATAATGTGTCTTCAAGTTTGAAACTCTGAGGCATACTGTGGTCTGTTGTTTGTTTTTTGTTTGTTTGTTTTTGTTGTTTTTTTGTTTGTTTTTTGTTTTTAAGACATGAATATAGGTTATTTTTCAATTTGTGTGTGGTTTTGTGTCATTCCCTGGCCTGCTGCCCCCCGCCCCCCCTGCCCCCCCCCATGTCAGACCAGGGAATTCCTTTCTTCCACCTGCATTTTCCGTCCCCCCTTACCAGTACGTCAGTCTTGCAAAGAATTATGCAGTAGTCAGTAGGCAAAACCTGCTTTTTATGTGCTTGATAGGGCAATATTGAAATTCCTGAAGCAGATTGCCTTTACTCAGCAGGGCTTGTTAAGAGGCAATGATATAAACTCCCCGGGAAGCCAGCTGGACTCTGGCAGGGGTCACTAAACTTGCCGAGCCTTTCTAGTCTGCTCTTAGGTGGAGGAGTTCAAATTTGGTATTGCACACACGCTATGCTCTGTGCTGTTATTGCAAGTCTGATGTTTGTATGGATTTAAACAGGAATATTGGGTGTGTTTCTTTGTATAAGGTTTGTTTAAAGAAATTTAAGATGGATTAATTCTAGATATTCACATTTTGTTGTATATTGAGGTAATTTTCTATCTTCTTGCTGATTGTGGTTTTAATTTTTGTCTTATTCTGTTCTCAGTTTATGTCTGTCCTTGCCTCATAGAAGGAATATGGGCGAGGGAGGAGGGAATGAGACTACCATTACTTTAGTTCCCAGGTCTGTTTGTTTGTCTCCTGCTCCCTCAGTAACCAGTGCTAAAGCATTGAGCTCTGAAGTAGTGTTGGCACTTTAAAGTTCATCTTCAGTAAACTAAGTGGGTAAATCTACTTCTCTTGAGCCAAAATTTTGATCTGATTGCATATATGAAAAACCAATGCTGTAGCGTAGATAACACACTTACAGCTCTTGGGGGTATGGTCTGAGGTCAACATACCTAGAGTCTTGGCAGAGCTCAAGTATGCTGGTAAGCTTCAGGTCATGGGGTACTCTTGAATGGCTGTATAATTTTGGCACCATTTATTTATTTTTTTTCCCCTGTATAGCAGTGAAAAGGGAGGTGCTAACTTCTATAGGTGTAATAAATCCATGCGTGGAGTCCAGTTTGAGAATTACAGTTTTTAAAGCCTAAACTTGTGGGAGTTGGCCAGCCATTCTGGAATCGTTAGCTGAGACCATCCCTCTGCCTGTCTTCTAAAATCCTTTTCTTTGTCAGCTTTCTATTAAAGAACCTGCATGCAGGGAGTGGGAGGAACACAGATTGGCCAAGAAATGCTCCCGGCATAGTTGGTCGCCATCTTACCAAAAGCAGTGCTCTCCATCCTGTGCTAGTATGATCGAAATGCCCATTGATCACCCCAGAACTCCGCTTGGATGGCGTAGCTGGCCAAGGACAGGTTCCCTGGGTTCCCCCGGCTCCCACAGACCAGGTGCTCTCCGGTGAGCAGAGCAGAGCGTAGGAACGGCCGCCTTTCTGCAGGCCTCTTTCTGAAAGAACCTTCAATGGCTTTTCATCTGTGAAATCCCTGTGGAGACCTTGAAAGTGCCCAAGATTGATCAAAATGAAACTGTTTTTCTTCCTTCGAGTCTGGGGTATGTTTATTTTCTCTAGTATGTAATTTATCTGTAGCCTTATTTTTCATCAGCCAAATATGCTGACTGGGCCTGTTACGTTTCCCAAATGAAATTCTCTGGCAAGCTTCGCATCTTCTAATATCATTTTGAGGTGCTGATGTAATCAAATGGTTGAACATGGACCGAACAGGAAATTATATAGTGCAAAACTTGCTCTTAAAATCTGTATGAAATTAAAATGCATTTGTTCTTTTGATATATTTATATAGTAGGCATTTGTGGTATTCAGTAATTTCACTTTTGCTCATTTTTTTAATCAAGGACATGTCAATTTATTGAATGACAAAGGCTTGGGGGGGGGATCAAGACCGTGTTATGTATCTTTAACGTATCAAAATTTCAGTGGGAGGTATTTTTGCAACTTTATTCTAATAATTAACCATTGTGCTGAACTAATTTTGCAATTGTGAAGGGGGTGACACAATGAGTACATGGAAGTCGGTAATCTAAGTTGAAATGCATTAGGGCATCCTGATTGTGGAACTGTAAACCCATGCATTTTTCTAAACAGTTGTAGTATTACTTAAAAGAAACTTCATGATTTATAAATCGAGGAATAAAATATAAACACAGATTCATAAACAATCCTCTGAAACAGAGAAGTAAAATAGAGGTAGCCTCTGATCTTGAGTATCTTATCTAGCATATACAGATCACCCTGAGAGTATTGTTTTCCATATGGAATTTTTAAACCATACCTTTAAAGAACGGTAATTTCATAAGTGACTTGGAGGACCCATGTTTTGTCCTTAAATTATTTTAATTTTCAAAGTAATGATTGATGAATCTGATTATTTATGCAACATAAGCTTTGGATTAAGCTGAAAGATGTTACTGTGTTATAAAGAGAAGTCAGACTACAAAGGGAAGCTGTATATCCACCAGCCACGCTTCTCATTTACTGGTACCGGACTTTTTCAAAGTAGTTTTCTTTGAACAGTCCTGTTAATGCTTTAGATTCAAGCCTAAACTTTTTTTGGTGGCATTTTTGGGTAGAAAAAATGCTAGATCAGAGGAATAAATGGAATGTATTGTGGGATGGGGGGCAGGGAATGAAAGCAAATAATTTGTCATGAACAGCAGTGGAATAGGGCGAAGTCAGTCAGTATTAGTTACTTTTGCTGTAAGTCAGCAAGACAGTTACTCTCCACTTTCACAGCATATGGAAAAAACCTAAACCCTAGTAATTACAACAGGTCAGGCAAAAGGTTCGCTTATGTGGGTTTGTGCAGTAGCATGTTTCCCATTTTGCCCTTTATTCGTCTTCCCCTTTTCCATGCTGAGGCGATGGCTACGCGTGGGCTGTCTCCTCCTAAGCAGGCGCGCGGGGGTCTTGGGTGTAGACCACCGCCTTTGTACTGCAGCCCGCGCGTGGTGTGCCTGAGGCGGTCAGGCGCGCTGGAGTCCCTTCGTCTGTCCCCCAGCGCTGACCCACTGCAACAGAAGGTGCCTCTCCCTTGCAGAAGGCAAATGCTCTGTAAACAGGTGAGCGCAGGTGATGTTGAGGAAATAACCCAGCTCAAAAGTCTCTATCTCCAAATAAAAAAGGATTATCTTTGGTTACTGCTGTTACCTTTGTCCTCTCAGCACAATTTATCACACTTGTAGCTTGCGGGTCACACTAAGCACTTTTGTATCCCTGCTTATCTCTTCTGAGAGTTTTTCTTTTAATCTTTCAAAGTACAGGAGCCATAAGATCTGGGTGAAATGCTTTGTCTTATACTTTTCAGAGGCATAATACCAAAAAAGGGGGGTGTATACTGAGGGGACCATTTTAATCTACTAAACAGGGATGTAGACTGTGTTTTATGGAATTGACTAAAATATTACATTTTTTTTTTTTGTCTGGAGATTGCCTGTGAATTATACTCTCTTAGCTAGTTTTTACTAAATTACTTCTGTTAGTCAACTTTTTTTTTTTTTAAATATATATATATTTTTTAAAAAAAGTTCAGTGTGTTCAAGATGCTCACTGGATTGATCTGATTAAAGGCAGTCTCTTGCTTTCACGTTTCTTTTGTGTAAACTCTAGGTTAATTAAGTGACTCATTCATTCCGTCCAGCTAAAGCTGAAAGGCTGCAGAGGCGAATGAATTGCAGGCAGCAGATGCTTGTGTGAAAGCAGAAACAAACCGACCACAGGGTGAAACTTTCTGAAGCATCTGTGTTTCCTTCGGAAAAGGGAGTTGAGAATAGGCAGCCTGTGCCTTACTAGAGAGCTGTGGAATTGATCGTTTCATAGCACATAACTAAAGTTTCTGTTGGTTCCTAAATACTCCATGACTTCCAGTTTTTGTCTTTGCTTAATTTCTATGATGTAGCCATTAGTAAATGCCACTGCATTTTGATTTGTTTCAGTTGTGTGCTGTACAATGGCAAATCTTAATTCTGCATCCAGTTTTCTTTTGCTTCTTGTAGCCAAGGTGAGAATTCCCAGATGACTGGAATAAAATGATGGGGAAGATCTAGAAGGAGGTTCAGAAAACAGCGTGCTTGGTTGCAGCAGAGAGAACAGGATGCTCAGGTGTCAGGAGCTGTGGGTTCTGGTGTATATCCTTAGGATTATTTCTGTTTATATCCAGCAAGCACTTTGCATGAAACACAGCAGCAGTTCCTGAGCCAGAATCCAAAGCCAAGAACGCTTGGTTAGGAGGAGGGTAGACAGAGAGAGTCTTGCTGGTCTTTCAGGCTTTGTAACTCGTGCGTTTGGATCAGCTCCTTCGGAGGCCCGTGTGACGATGCCTCACTTACAGATCTAGAATATGCTGGATATTTGGCTTAATCAATTGCCAGTGCCCTCAGACAGGTACAACATCAGACCTTCAAATGCTGAATGACGTTTTGTATGGAGCACTTAGCTGTCTAGAGCCCATCGGACATCGGTGCAGGCTGCGTAATTTTTGTTGAACTGATGCTTTGAAAATAGGTGTCTCAGCTCCTCTGAGTTGGGCTTTAGGAGCCCAAGAACAGGCTTTGGATTTTAGTGAAAAATGAGTGGTAGTATGGCCACTACTTTTTTTTTTTTTAATCCCTTACTCATTCTTCAGCAAGGGCAACCTTCTCCTTCCCTACTGGTGTATTCTTTTTCTTCAGCCTGAGGCCGGGTATAGGCACTTCAGAATATTTTCTTGTCTCTTTTGGAATAAATGCAAAGCATAATGGAAGTGGTGCTGTAGAGTCTAAAAGTATTTCTTCTTTCAAACACCAAGAGAAAGGAAAAAAAACCCCAAACAAAAAAAAACCCCAAACAAACAACCCCCCCCCCAAACCCATCAACAAACCAACCAAACCAACCCAAGACAAACAAACAAACAAACCTAACAAAGAACTAAACAAAAAGTTTCTCCCAAACTCCTGATGCTTGTCAGAAGTTGGCCCTGTACGATTCTAATAATTTGGCTAAAATTTAAAAGTCTTATAAGCATGCTAAATCTAAAGCGGTAGAAATATTTTACAGAAAGGTTCACTTTATTACTCAGAAAATATTCAGCAGCCTTCTCTTTTTTTTTTCTCCTACATCATCTTTACTAATTAATTGTAAAGCAAAGCTAACTTTCTGAAGTACAACATGTAACAAAAAGCTTTTTGGTAAAGTTTGCTGTTGGGATGACCTCATCCTAGTGACCAACCGGTCACTGTGCAATGCTCTAACTATTTGCTGAAACAAAAGTACGCTGCGTCGGCTGACCGCTGAGTAATCTGCTTGGCCGTGTTGGAGTGTACGCTCAGAGGCAGTCATGGCGCGGCAGCAGGCAGGAGAGGCCATCCATAGAGCTCTTCGCTTCAGTTTAGGAACAAGAGCTCATCTTCGAGGTGGGTTAAGCAAGAACTGTCGCTTGTGAAGTTGATGCACCTATTTTTCTTTCAATCACATTGATTTTAAGACTCTGTATGAAAGATTTAAATTAAAAATTATATGACAATGACCCTTAGCTTCATAGTTTTAAGTTATTTATTTTAAAGCTTAGTACAGTGAATCACTATGCCTTCTGTATCAGTTCACCCAGCTGTATTTTGCTGTGTCTTGCCAGAGTAAGAAATGAAGGCATCTCTTAACTGGGTTAGAGCATTTACCTAACATTCCCTTTAGATTAACCTCGTCAGACTCACGCAATGAAAATGTTCAATGACTCCTGGAGCTGCTGCATAGCGATGCTCGGGGTAAGCCCTGATGTGTTCACTATTAAACGTTGTCTGTCTCTGTGGTCGTGCTGCTGTGACTGACGTCCTCTGGCCTCTTGAAATGACACCCTTGAGAGGAGGACCCTTCTCCCCCTCTCTCCGTGATACGTCGCTGTGTGCATGATCAGAGTTTGAGTGTGAGAGTATTGGCTTTCAGTAAAATTTCTGGAAACAATGGAGGCTTATTTAGTAGTAGAAGCTACCAGAAGTGGTGCATGGTGAAATGTCATGTGCTTTCTACCTGTTTCCATTTTTAAAACTATAAAATTGTTGCTTTAAAACATGTGGTTGATTGGAAAAACTTACTTTAGTAAGAGCAAACCCCAGCTCTTCACCTCCTGTGATTCCTGTCGAAGTTGACAGTTTTAGCTGTCTCGCTTGCTGAGCTGGAATTCAGTAATGTGCCAGAAATAAAGCAGATTTAATTCATTCTAAGTCAACTTTAAAACCTAGAAGCTGTAGTATTCATTGGTTTTGTTCTTTCAGTTTCTCGCCACTATAGGATTCTTTGTTGTCCTTGGATGCATTGAGAGCTGCGTGCTGCTTCCACTTTAAAATGCAGCATCTGTGTGTAGAAGGAGCCAAAAAGTTTCGAGTCTGCTGAAACTGAAATACAAATATTTTATTTCTGTCAATCATTGAAATGCTGAGAACTGTAAAAATAACGGCATTACATATGAGACTGTATTATATTTGTCTTTTTATAGAATCATAGAATGGTTAGGGCTGGAAGGGACCTTGAAGATCATCATCTAGTTGGAATTTTCTTAAAAATGATGCAAGAATAAAATAGTAATTGTAGATTCATAACAGCTTCTAAATCTGAATGCAGCAGGACTACTTTAACCAAGACGTTGCTGACTTAGAAATCCCCAGTCCCTGGGTGCCCTAGGAGCAGAGGAGTTGATACAATTTTTTGTGTAGTGAGTAGCTATCAGGCATGTTGCACAGGCCGGTTTCACCGTATTCCCACCTCCTGCGTACACTTGGTTAGCCGTGAAGGTGGTGTTTGGGAGTACAGCCTGTTAGGTGCAGGGCTGCTGTTCACGCACTGGCCTATCGAAATGGCAGACAGTGAGACAGATTTGTTAGATCTTGCCAGTGAGATGAAAATAAATATTAAAAAACCCCTCAACTCCCCCCCAAAACAAACCAACAAAAAAAAACCCCAAAATGCAAACAATTCAGTTCATAAGTAGCTCCTACAAAAGCCAGCCTCGCGTGTTTAAACAGAAGTTGGCAGCTGTGCGCCCCGTCTGCCTTGGCACCAGCCTCCCCCAGTGCTGCGGCCACACTTCCGCACCTGACCAGTGTACTTCTGGTTTTATTTTGAGCTGGCTTAATGGCCGCTAGCAGAACTGTGCTATTTCGTGGCTCAGCCAACGTGCAAGGGAAACTGCAGCTGGGCATATGAACAGCTTTTTTTTTTTTTCCTTAATGAGTCTGACCTGAAAAAAATGAAAATCAGATTAAAAGCAGGATGGTATAATTATTTTTTTAGTTGCTCCTTGCAGTAAGAACCTACACATTACACAGGTAAGCTTTTCTGATCTGTTGAATGAGTTGTGTTGGCCTGCCACGCGGTTGGTCAAACATCTGGCACAGGAGGGTGCCAGATGTGCACCTGGGACCCCAGCGCCTGCTTGCAGTGCAAGCCTCAGCTGTTCCGGCACTGTCGCCCGAGTAGCTTAACCTGAGTGCTTGAGCAAGACTAGGCGCTGGATTGGAGGCCCCTGTATGGAGGAAGGAAGGATTTTTATTAGAAAACTACGTTTTTGGCAGAGGAGCAGCCCATAGGGTCGTTTCGTTAGTTGGTTGAGGCCTTGCTACTGTGAACAGATGACGTGTCGAGTACGTCTGCGTGTTCTCCCTCCAGTGTGTTGGCTTCTTGTGTATCCTGGGGCTCTGCAGAACTTCCTTAATTTCAATAACTGTGAGCAGTAGAAATATGGATTAAGTATAGTCCTAGAAAGTAGTATTATTGGTACATCTGAAGCATTTTCACACAGGAATTTTTTTCTTTCAACTGTAGTACAATATTATTCAGGTAGCTTTTGATTTCTGAAGATGTTATTTGAGACTTTTAAGCCAGTAAATCTGCGCGCTAATTTACTTGATTGTGATGTAAAGTAATGCATGTTGTAATGCAGCCCTGATGGGAAAATGCTGCTGGTCTTATTACATCTTCAGCGCAGCTACCGCTTTCCCTGATAAGCCCAGAACAAGTATCTGAGAGAAAGTTCCACCAAGCTCCCTTTGGTTAGGGTTTCATCGTCGTGATAACGCTGACAAACTAATACTGCTTCTCTGCCTTCACCAAAATAAAACGGGGTCTGTGGGGAAGGAATCTTCTAAGATGTTGAGTCTCTCAATTTTTTTTCTTTTTTTCCTGCAGTTCTCTATCTCACTTCTTATTTACTATGAGCGAACAGCAATTTGCAAAAATGCAGCAAAATAAAAGTGCATCAGTCTCGTGTCCTCCACACCTCTGGCTGGTTTTGCCATGGCCACACCTACTAATAGTTTTTTTTTTTTTTTAAAAAATAATTTTTAACAATGCATCGCAGTGTAGCAGGGTAGAGTGAATGCTGGATGAATGGTCTTACACTGCAGTGCTCTGCAGCCATCTTCTGCAGGGTGTTATTTAGGGGCCTGTCTGTGTCAAATACACTATTACATATAGCATGCCTCAGATCTTGAAACAATTTGTTCATCTGTTCTGGTTTAACACAGCTGTCTGCACCTAGTTGTAACCTGTCGTCAGCTGATGTTGCGTACTAAGACTCCATCCCGCTTTTTCACGCTGAATTGAACAAATCTGGTTTTGGAGGCAGTTGCATAATGGGAAATTAGTGTTCTTCCTCCATACCAGTTATTTTTTTGTTAGCTTTAGAAACTTTTTCTTTAGAAACCTTCATTACTTTTCTACAGCTGTAAATAAACATCTAAAGGATTTATCAAGTAATTTCAAGGCCAGTCACTTTTGTCTTGAATTTGCAAAGGAGTGATACTGTTTTTTAAAAACCATAAAAGCCATAGTTTTGATGCAGAATACGTGACATATTCCAGCTCAAACCAAATGTTTATTCATTTGCAAACTGGCATTGAATATTATTCCGATTGCTTTGGTTTTCAGCCCATTTGTAAGAAGAGGGAAAGTTGCCTTTTACTGATTGACTTTTGGTGGTTGGTTTTTTTCTGAATCCCAAGGACTGTTCCTCTTGGGGAGACACAAAAATTGTCTTTGCGGCAGGGCGCTCTCTTTTTTTTTTTTTTTAATATCGCCTCAAAGTGTTAAGACTTATGGGAAATCCCCAAAACTTGGGTAAGATGGGCTTCTTTATGCCTTGGGAATGTGATACGCAAGCTAAAAGGCCGATAACTGGCTGTTAATGATCTTAACCCTATCTGGCTGCGCTGTTCTGACCTTTATCTCCTCTTCTTCCCTTTCACCAGGTATGGATATCGCTTTCTGCTTACACCTTACGGAACAAATCCACTCTTAGTTACTCTGATTTTAGCTGGAAGTCTTAAATGTAGGTGCTGTATGACAAATAATGGGAGAATGTTTTCTCTCGTTCCCTCATTGTGGCAGGGTGCTTGCTTCTGAGGATGTGTGGTGGAGGTTGCTCTGCGTCTTGGCGATCACTCAGAGCTGTCCTGACTTCTTAGCCTCACCCGACCCGAGGTGCCAGCTCTAGCTCGGCCGGGTCAGTCAGGTCCTGTGCACTGTCCCAGCAGAGGGGAGCTGAAATGATGTTTTGAGGCTTCTCCTGAACTACCTGGGAGAACGTGGGGCAATCTGCAGATGACTTCTGTGAGCTGGGATCTCGATGAGGCTCTCACGAACCCCCATGTGTCATCAGGACTTCATCATCAGGACACTGATGTGGCACAATTGCAGTGAACCTGGTCGTTCCATGTAAAGCTTTTGAACACAAAGCCCTCTGAAAACTTCTTGAATGTGGTCATATTCTGAATGGTCTTGCTTATAATTGATGATAACACTTTATATTGTGTCTGTAATGATTTTGAACATCATTAACTTTGCTGTTAGAGGATGGCCTCTAGTCTAGAAGTCAGTATTTTGATACTAGGTAAAGTATATAGTCTCTGTGCCACTGAATAGCCATGACTCCTGGAAAAGCTTTGTAGCTTGAGAAAGGGGGAAGAGAGAGGAGGAGCAACACCACCTCCCAACCCCTGCCAGGGTTGGCTTACAGTGCTCATTACAGTTGAGTGGAGTATGTTTTCACATGCTATAGAACTACAGTGAGGTTCTGTAATTCTTCACTGTGCGATCCAGACTCTGAAATAGGAAGATTTAAAATATTCAGCTGTCAAATATAGCAGATCACTTGAGCTCTGAGCAGTTTGAACTCCGTGGTCGGACAGCTAAGCGGTCTCTGCAGTTGCACCGTCACAGAATAAGCCTTGATTCCTATCAGCTCGTCCTCCCCGCGGATGGGAGGTGGGTGAAGTCTGTCTTAGCGATGTGCAAGGCAGCAGCTGGCTGCTAGCAGCAGGTTCCAGAAAAGCAAACGGGGAAGCTCGGTGATTTCTAGCACTGAAGTAACAATGATTGTGTCTGTGCACTGGGTTTCAGTGCTTTTTTTGCCTTCTTTCTTCTGATCCATATTAACACTTTGGCTCTTGAGAATGCAGAGAGAAATCTGTGGTTGATGCAGAGCCTCTAAACCTGTTATCTTCGGGCAATGGATAGTCAAGATTACTGTTTCTCTTTAATTTATTCCTTGGTGTGCTAGTTGCATTGCTGTCTAGCATCATAAAAAAAAAAAAAACAACCTAGTTGCATTCCATTTGTCTAATAAGAGCTAATGATGTATCTTTTGTATCATCATTGGCTAAATAACAGTTCCAAATTTGATATGGAAATTGATATGGAAAATGTAAAGGCAAAATCAGGTTGTTTTGTGTTTGTAACATGTAACAATTGAATTTTGGCATGGAATAAAATTAGGTGCTGGAGACAAGAGGATTATCATTTCCATTTTAAATATAGGAGCTGTTGTACACAGGAGATGCTGTTTTCCTCCTTTTATCTGTTTTAAGAACCAGCGTGCACGTGGTTTGCCCTTGGGATGCTTTTGTTCACCTGTGACTAATGAGGAGTGTTAGGTGTTTCTAATAAGGTCTTATCGGGCTGCTCTGACACCAGTCCTGCTGCCCGTACCCTTTAGAGCAGTTTTGTCAGCTTCGTCTCCAGTTTCTGTAACGGAGAAACAAGGCACTGGAAACCAACCTGTGAAGCTCGTGTGTGCGAAGGTAAGCGATACGGGGTGAAGGAAGATAGAATTTCCTGTAAGCAGCATCTGTATTCCATGAAAAGCAAGCAGAAAAGCACATTGATTTCTAGCGCTGAAGTAGCAGTGTTACGTATGGGTGTGCTTTGTTTTTCTTCCCTTGTTCCCCTGCTCTCTCCTTCTGTCCCTTGCTGCTGTTTTGCCCCTTGAGAAAGCGGAAAAATTTCTTCTGAGGCCCCGTTACACGCAAGGGACGAGCGTTTCTGTCTCTTGAAAACGTCGCTGCATGTTATATCTGGATGTGCGACTGTGACAGGAAATGGAATATAGAGCCATGATGGAAGCTCTTCCCTGTTGTTTGTTATGGAAATGTGAGGCCTTAACTCAGAACTGCTCACGGGATCACCTCTATAAAGAGCAACTGGTTTACAAAATACATCGTGGTATTTGCTATTGAGTGGATTCATCTTAGTTGCACTCACCTTCTGAAGTGATGGTGTGCTGATGTTTAAGGGTGTGGTTAATGCCTAGTTCAGTTTCTCTTAAGTGTCCCTAAACAACCTGTGTATTTTAGGTTAAATGTTTAAGGTATTAAACCTATCAAACTGATTTGCTTAGATACTGGTGTTTATTTAGACTACTCTGGGCATGAGAAGTTGGTCTATATAGATGACCTTTTTCAGAGAGCTACCTTATGGTGTGGTGTGGGGGGTTTTTTGTTTTTGCCTTTTTTTTTTTTTGTTTTGTTTAACTAACTAACATTGTACTTTCAGAGCTCTGAATCCAGGGTGCTTGTCAGGCTGCTGATGTGAATTCTGCTTCATTTTGATACTTGATAGGATTTATTGGGGCGTGTGTGGTAGTTTTAGTTTTCTTTATTTTTTTCTTCCCCCCTCAACTCCAAAGCATTCCATGTACGATCTCCTGTCATAAATAAGTTTCCAAACTGAAAATCAAAAAAAATAAACAAATTCTAAATCTATCTTAAACATACTTCTAGTTCAAGACTGGGGTAGTTGCAAGCCACGGTGAAGAGGCACAGATCAGTATTGCTGCCACATTTGAGTTTTCAAGTCTCTGAAAAATGACCCTTTCACAAGTACCATGTAAACTGCAGCTTCAAAAGCACCCACTGTTCTCTGTGGGTCCTTTAACATAAAAATTATAGTGGCTCAACAGGTGTTTTTTTAAGATGCACTGAGTGTTTAAGTGCTCGGTGAAGTCAATTAACAGTATCCCTGAAAAGGGCCTGCAGCTACGCAGCTCTCGCCCTGCCCTCATCACTGCTGCCATATGTACTGGCAGTATAATCCTCTCCATACTGTGCTTGGTCCTAGAGGAGCTGGGATTTAAGAGGGGGATTATGACCTCTGCAGGAGACTTGTGAGGAGACGTTAATGGGCAACATGGCACTTAAATTATGAAAGTTGGCGGGCATCAACCTTGAAAACATAAGTAGATCTTAAGTCTCATGAATTTTTATGCTTTCTTACCATAGTAAAATGCCAGATATGGTTCAGAATTCTTCTCCAATGATTGTTTTGCTTTAAAGCTGTCACCATGGTAACGTGTCATCACTGAGGCAGTCTTCAAGGTCCCAAAGAAATGGGAAATCCAAACTTCTCTCTTGTTTGTCCATGCTGGTACATTGGCTGATTCTGCAGACAACGTTCTTTAATCTGGTCTAATTTTGTAAAATTGCTGTTGGCACCTGTGACTTCTTTCTTGACTTTCTTTTCTGAAGTCAAGGAAAGAGTGTTTCATAGTCCAAATGCGATTATGGTGTTTTCCATTCAGAGGTGCACCAGCAGCTGGGTATATTTGATATACGTTCATGTTCTATTTTTAAATGTGCATGGCGTCACTGACTGCTCCATTGACTCTTTGATTTGCACAGCGAGAGTTTGTCATCTGTGAACACAGAAAGGAACCAAACAGCCCTGGTCTTGAACCATGTCAAGATTTGGCAGATTAGGGTGTGCGCAAGTAACGGTGTTTGCTGCTACTCGAAAAGGATGTAGTGTTGATGAAGTGAGTAAGAGAAGGATGCTTTTTGTTTTACATGTTGAACAGCCTGTTAACTTGGCTACTGATAAACCTGTTTCAGGCTTGTTTGCTGGGCATGAGACCTCGGTGCCTTTCGTGACTTGCAGGTTGAAGCTTTATGCTTCTTCCTTATCCTCTTCCACCTGTGTCTGGAAATGGTGGCTGGCTGCCTCCATGGAGCAGACATGAAGTGTTAACTATGGCTTGAATAGGACTGAGCTCAAAGAAGTTCTTTTGCAGAGAGAGATGAAGAGTTCCCACACAGTGAGAAATACAGCTAACGGAGCAACATATATCAGTGTATGGAGAATGAGACACCAAGGATCTAGGCAGCCAGTCAGCTCAGCTGTACCTCAGGTTAAAGAGGTGGCAGCTGTAGGTTAGGCACTGGTGAAAACTTAGGGTCATCAGACTTTCATTTCACTTTTCCCAGGCTATTCATTAAGCAACCTTTTAAAAAGTGTAAGAATTGACTCAGTGTGAGTGAAGAGGGAGTTGGGTTGGAAATAGCTCTCTATTTTAGCTGAACTTGTTATGGGTGGGTGGCTTATGCTGTGAAGGGGTAGAGGAAGACTGTGAAGGAGAATATCTGGAGAATTGCTGGCTGTCCATGCTAACTTCCTAATGAATAGCCTGTGAAAAACAGATGTGTGAGGCTTTTGGTTTAGATAAAAACCAAACAAAAAACCCCAATGATGTAGAGCAGAGAGACTTTATAAAAGACTTTTTAAAGACTAGCAAAAATGATAATGTCTTGTGTATTATGTATTTTTTAAAAAGGCATTGAGAGAAGACCTTGCAAAGAACCCCGTTTCTTACAGTAGCGGGCTGGGGAGACTTTCTTGGTGGAATGTTCTTCTGTAGTGGCAGATAAGGATGAGCTGGACTAGTGGAGCTTCCAGAAAGCCAATTTACTAAGTGAAAGCTTCCCATAGTCTGGCATCTCCAGCTAGACCTGTACTAGTGAATTACGTGATGCTCAGTGACTTCTGGTCGCACTGGAATACAGTGTCTGTGCTGTGTTGCAATCGTTGGCCTAGGGCAGAAGTATTCTCCCAGATACTGGTGGGTGCTGTTCCAGAGCTAGGGTGGACCAGGACCATTCTCAAGAGCTGTTTGCGTGTAGCCATCCTGGTTCAAGGGATAAGACTGTACAAGTGTAAACACAGCTCCTTCCTAGTCACCGTGGCCCTGGGCACGTTTAAGTCAACTGTGACATTGAACTTCCTAGCAGGGAGGTAGCCTTCGTGTTCCTTCGTGACTGCAGGAAGCGCAATCAGTTCAGCAGCCTTTCATTAGAGGATAAGTGAAATGTGAATAACGAAAGCTGCTTTTTCTTTGTCCTCCTCAAGTGATCATTACTGCTCAGCCCCAGCTACGGCAAAACGGCGCTCGGAGCAGCTTCAGTTGCATTTCATCTAACTGAAGTGTGTTCCTATTTCAGTCATGGTTCAAGGCTTGACTCGGGTTCTTACCGCTCTCTTTCTAATGTGCATGCAACTGAATCTTTACTTTATGAATCTCTGTAACATCTCAAATCATTAAAAAAGTCTGTCTCTGGTCTATACTAGCCAAAAAGATGGCAGCCTGTGGGATAATGCTGCCCAGGTGTGGGCGCAGGCATGTTCTCTGACAAACACAGCAGGTGACAGGAGTCACAGTGGATCTGTATTGATTAGATAGAACAGTAGGAAGAATTCCTGAATTGTTAATACCTTTATTTTTAGATGTAATTTAGCTAGGCTGAAGGCTTGCTGTTCAATGAATTGTCCCAAAAATAAATATTTCAGAAGAAGATTAAACTTGAATGTGAAAGACAGTTTTTCTTATGCATCAGTGTTCATGGAAGGAACTGGTCAGAAATCGCTGTTCTCCTTAAATTTGCATGCTCTGGATCGAAATTGGAACTGCTTTCACCAAAACTACTCATCCACACAGGAAGCTAGAGGTGCTGTTGGGAATGCAACTGTGATAGCTAATTTTAGCTAATTTAGTCCTGTCAGCAGCAGAGTTCAACTGTGAAAAGAGATACTTCGGTCTTGCTTAAATCGCTTTTGTTTTTTATTGAGCTTTAGCTGAAAAGGAATGTGCTTTGTTGTTTCTCACCAAGGGCATTTTCTGCCTTGGGTTTTGGTGAGGTGTTTTTCTTCTTTTTGTGGATCTGGACGTTTGTGTGTTAATGTCCCATCCTGTCTGCCCCCCCTGGCCCGCCCTGCTTCTATAGGTCTTTCAGATGTGTCTGAAGATTGAAAGATTGCTTCTGTCAAAGTATTTCATCTCAGCCTTCTCTGAGTGTTTTCGGCCTCTTGTCACGTGTACTGTCTTGTAACACAGTTGACTACACACTCCACCCTCCCCACGCTCTTTGGTTGTACACTAACCAAAGACCGCTGCCTGCTGGAGCTTACCTCGTAATTAGCATTTCTTGCTCTGTCCAGCCTTTCGGGATCCTTCTGGAAGGTCCTTGGCTGGTCTTTGACACTGATGATTTGGCAATCTGTGAGTCACTCTTCCAGCTTTCGGGAATCCTTGCATGTTGTTTCTTTAGTCAAATTGCTTTTGACATACGAAAATCTACTGTGCTATAAAAACAGCTCCGCTTGTGCAGCTGCTTATTTGCTGTCTGGTTGTATGAATCTCACTGTTTTTAGCTTTGTCAACCTGAATTGTTACAGAAGGGTATTTGTTAAAGCCTGTCCTCTTTCACAAGGATTAAATGTGGATATTGGTGAAGAGTATCTACTTGCTTTACCCTTGAAGACCTTTATTCTTCCATGTGCTACCTGCAATTGGGAAGTATGATCTCTTTCTACAAGTAGTAGGAGATGTGTGACTGCTGTGCACGTCTGCCTTGTTGTTCATGAATGTTTCCTGAGAAGATTATTCACTCTTAGAGTTCAGTGAAACTCCATCTTGTGTTTTGAAGACTCTTTATTAGTCTAACTTCAGTACTTTCCTTCTCTCCTAGGAGATGCTCTACTCAAAAGCCTAGAATCAAATCGAAAAGCAGTCTCTTTCAAATACTGCCAGCTGTATCAGATATGCCTCATGCAAGTGTGGGAATAGGAATGTGATGCTTAACAAGAATTCATTAAATATTTGGCAATGGTACCGATGAAGGAAAAAAGTCTGCCATGTGTTCTCGAATAAATTTGTGTTTTAGGATCCTGGTGAGTTCAGTTACAGGCAAGGAGCCAAGACAGGGGCTTCTGGCTGTAAAGGTAATCTTCCTTGTGTCAAGGTGTTGTAGTTAATTTGCTGCTAGCATTCCTTATTCCTCTAGGAAAGGACTGGGATGAAAATGTGAGATGCCTTAATCTCCAGGTTTCATGGCTACCATGTATATATATAGCTCAGGGTTTATGAGACTTCGCGTTTGAACCCCTGGTATTCGACAACGTGATCCTGCTTTGCATGTGGAATGCTGTGGCTGCAATGTGTGCCACCCATCTCAGCTTTTCCTATCAAGTGATCTTCGTGTACCATGCATATTTAAGACGGGGAGCTATTTAAAGGAAGCTGTTTATCTAGAGATTTGGAAACAAGGTATGAAGGGTGAGAGACAACAGGAAACTAAAAGATGAGTGGCTTTCTGTCCCAGGGTATGGGAAACTCTTCTGAGTTTGGGGATGAGAAAACAGAAGGTGTTGCTTGTTTAGAGAAATTGAGGGATCCCTTTAAGGGCATCTGATGTCATGAATGGCACATTCCTTCTGTTACAAACTTAATTGCACTGAAGTATATTCCGTTTAGCTGGAGAAAGGGCGACAATCCTGAGCATAACTGGAGGTTTGCTCTAATATCCCTCTCTCTGGCTGTAGAGCAACATAACGCAGATGGAGGCAAGCACTGTTAATGCAGGAAGTACGGAATTGCTGGCACTAGGGAATGTCTACTCGGGATAACTTTGTGGGGTGGCTGTAGGGGAATCGCTTCCTGGCTTCTGTTTTGCATCGGTTTTGGGTGGCTTACCGAGGCGAGCTGTATGCTTTTCTCATGGACCAGGGCGAGGTGGTAGTTTACTCCATCCTCAAAAGGCATGCCAGTGGGAACTATCAGGGACAAGTAGTTACTACTTAAAGTAGTAAGAACCTTCAAAATTACAAAAAAGCAGAAATGAATTGTTAATGTTTGCCCTGAAATATGTATATGCTTTTGGGACTCTCAGAATAACTGTTGTATTATAGATGGGGTGGATCTGGTGAAGTCTCGGGTGAGAAAGAAACAGAAGGTATGAGACTGAGCAGTAAGTAGAAAGTAGTCTCGTGTACTAATGGGATGCAGGCAATTCAGCTGGTGGGGGAAAAAACATTTGTGTAGAAAACTGGATGAAGTTAAAGAAGCTGTTGAAATGTTTAGTAATAAAAGTGCAAGGAGCTTGGGAACCAGAAGAGCTGAGGAACAAGAACTACTGGTACAGGATGTGAAACTGGATATTATAGGGATGGCAAGCATGATGGGACAGTATGCATACCAGGCATTACCTGTTTTCTGATAGTGTAGGCAAGATAAAAATGACGAGTGGGTGTGGTGTGGGATGTAAATGAAATAATAGACTGCTTTTCCTCTGTGATGCTTTTCAGCATCACTTGCATAAAAAGTGTGTTGGGGAGAAGTAAGGTTGCAAACTTGGAATCAGGGTTAACATGTGTAGACAGAAATCTCTTAACATTAAGATAGTTCCCAATAGTGTTTCTCCAAACTGGAAACCAATCGTGGCTAATGATGGAACCAGAGTCAGAATTTGCTGGCCAGGTGATAAATGACTGACTCTCTTCCCTGCTGTTCACCAACGCTTCTATAAGCGGTTGGAGTCTTCCTCAATGTATTATGTGAGGGGACAAGGTCAAGTCTATCTTGGCCTACTGTAAGACCTAGCACATAAAAACTTTTGCAGCCACACTTGCCGTTTTAGCAAATCTGTCAATTTGGAGTAAGAAAGATTATTTAGCATTTCTGCTTGTCAGTCAAGAACATCCCATGCTTAAGGAAAAAAGCAACCTTTACAAGTGGGGATAGTATAAGACCACGGTGGTAGTATAGGACTTCTTTCCTTCAGGGTTTATTTGAAGAGCAGCTAGAGATGCAGGCTTAGCAAAGGAAGAAATGGTTTTGCCCAGAGCAAGAAACCGTAGGTTTTCCTTCACTGGTATCAGAACCATGGTTGATACAGCACTACCCAATTTGAGATGGAGTGGCGATGCCCAGTACTAAAAAATGACCTATTAATTCTAATTTTCTTTAATGTTCTAACTCAAAAGATAGGGCTGTGAGTGTTATGTGTTGGTGGTTTTTTTTTTTTTTTTTTTTTTTCCTCCCTTAACAAGTAAGGTGAAGTTTGGTGCTTTCAGTGCAAAGACATCGGAATAACTTGTGTGAGTGTGATAATCTGGTGGGTCACAGCAACAGATGTGGGATGAGCTTTAATGGAACAGAGTGTTGGGCTGTGCATGTAGAGCTTGATGCCTTCAGATGTATTTGAGGTGTTCATCAGTTGGGAGTAGCTGGGGAGAAGGACCCCGATGCTCCAGTTTATCACAGGGTGGCCAGAGTGCAAATACTGATGTGGAAAAAGAAAACTTGGGTTGTACATTAGCAGCGTTCCCTTCTGTTGGAAAGGGGAGCATTAATGTTACCACACGAACAAGAGCTCATCCATAATACTCGTGTATGATTCACGTACACAGGATATTTCTCCATTCCTTAATTAACTTAGTAACTCTCCTTCCACCCCTTCTGAAGGGAACAAGTCTATTCCAGAAGGCTTTTCCTCACTCCTGAGTGCCTTACCACTTCTTAAAGCTGAAATGATATTCGTTTCACTGGTTTGTTTTTTCATTTAACTGAAAGCTCCGACTTTTTACTTCCATGCAACGTGAAGTGTGCATCTGTAGGGAGAGGAGCAAGCATTAGTGGTTCTGCAGGACTTTGCGTTAATAAGCAGGTACGGAGATGATGTTTTGTGGTGAGACTGGCTTGATTACTTGCGATGGTGAAGAACGAGTTGGATGTTTCTCCATGTGGACTGAAATTCTTAATTGACACTGACTCTGTGCAGCTTGGTTTATACTCTTGTTGCATGGAGGTTATAAGGAGTATTTTCTTTTTGTAGGTATGCTTGTTTTACAATAAAGCAACATTAATAAACAAAGTGTAAAATATCATATAGAAAAATCTGGGACACAGCACCTGGGAGATGAGGAGCTGGTTCCCTGGTAAAACTGGTGGGTTTAAGCTTCGCTGAAATCAGGAAAACATACAGAAAATAGCCTGCTGTGTGCAACTGAAATACAGCTCCTGATTTCCTGTTCATTAATGATCCAAGTATCAATAATGTAATCCTTAAAAGAATACAGCATATGCTTTTCTAGTTGAGTAACATGTCTAGCAATACCTGTAGGTCCACCCTGAAGCCTGGAAGTACAGAAAATGGCACAGAGTGGTACAACCTTTATTGGATATAAAATGCTTCATCTTTATTTATTTGCTTGTCGTGGACTAAAACGTGGCAATTTTGCCATATGAAAGCCCGTAGAGTGCCTCGCACAGTGGGTCTGCGTCATTGTAACCGATCAATCGAGCCACCGATGTCTTGGTGCCTCCTCAGCTTTGTTCACCTCCAGTCGGGTGAAAATCACCGTGTGAATCGAGCCTGGCTGTGGCGGCTCTGCAGGTCTATGCCTAACAGTGACTTTGAGAGCTTTTAAGCACCTGAAAAACTGCTTTGTGGAGGGGTGTCCTAATCACCCTGGATTACTTCAGCTTTAATGGTGTGTTTGTAAAAAGCTATTAAGATGCATAATGATGGAAAAGTTACTCACGATTTTCATGGTATATCCTTAATAGTTTGAGCAAGTGTTGATGTGAAATAGTGATAACTAGACAGTATTCCTGTCAAGGAGTGAATGTTAAAGAAAGCTGCCTGGATGACTGTGGTGGAACTGCAGCAAAATTTCTCAAGATTACCTTAATTTTTGAGTAACATAAAATCATCTCCTAGCCATCCCTAATAAACTTACATCCAAGTACTCTGTCATTGTACGGCTTCCTCTTAATCGTGCACGCATTGTATTTTGCAGGTAAGCAGTTTCTGAGGACTGAAGGACCTGCTAAAAGGAACACTTGCTTTTGAGGTATGAACTATTTTTCTATTTTTAATAAAAATCAAAGGTTTGATACAGCTGTGTACACTAAAACTTCATCTGTTCTGGGAAATACAGCTGCCATCTAGAGTTCTGAAACGTCAGAATCTCCAAGAGGAGTTCAGTAGCAGAGCTTGGCAGAGCCGGCATGCCTGGCTACGACAAGGGGAGTGTTAACCGCACTCTGCATGTCTTTAAAAGGCCTTATACGGAGAGTTCTCCGACTTGAACTTCTGCAGAATAAACATATCTGAAATGCACTTACCTTTCCATATCTCTTCTGTTAAACACTCCATTTACCACCCTTTTTGCAGCCCCCCTTCTGGGTATTTATTAAAGTTTCCAGAATTCCCCTGCTTCTGTTCAAGGTAGCAGGGCTAGCGTGTGACTCAAGGAATGTCCTTTCCGGCCAGTTGGACCTTCTTTCTTGCTTTTTCTGCTGTAAAGGGCTGACATCTTGTTTAACTGGGTCACTCAAATGTTTTTATCAGAGTAAGAGGACTGCAAAAGCCGAAAATGAGCAAACTAGGCTAAGAAAAAAAAAGAAAAAGTTTGATTTGTTGGGAATTTGGAGCAGTGGCTCATCCATGTTTCTCATCCTTTGCCTTCCTTTGTGGAAGGCACCATAAAGCTGTACTTTGACCGGAGTCTGTCATCAGGTCTGCAGTCTGAGGGTATGTGAGGTGTAAGTGCTCACAGAACAACATGTTTTAGTGAAGGAATTATAATTTCTTCATGATGCTTATATGGACTGAGCGACCCAGATGTCTTCTACATGGCAGTCTGATTAGCTGGACAGTGATTGTTCTCAGATGCTGCCTGTTTCTTCAGGTCCTGGGAGCAGTATCAGCCTGTTTACTCCACGAATTAATACTTCTTTCTGCCTTAACTTTAAAGTAGTCTAGAACGTAAACGAATGAAATGCAGGGCACAGCCTTGTACAAAAACGATTAAGCTGTTAATGTTGGTCTGCCAGTACCACCCCGTGATACTCGCTGTAAAGGATGCAGAGTTGTCAAATGGATGCACTTCAATTACAGCTTGTTTTAACACCACCAACTGTAGCCACTAGGATTTACTAGAACCATCCTGAAGTGACAGTAGCCTTGCATGTCTCCTAGAACTTTTTTATGGGTATGGGATCAAATTGTTCCCAAAGGGCCTTTTTTTGGTCTCCTCAAATGGCAGGCGCAGAGATAACGTCATTGGTGCAAACTTTTGTCTTTTCAGTCGGGCTGATGCTCCTGTGTATCCGTTCGCGATGTGACTGGAACCAGGCTCTGTTAGGGGCAGCCGCGCCACCAGTTGTTTATACCGTGTACTGTGGCTGCCTGCCAAACCATCTTAAGTCCTTCTCTAAAAGCTGTTTGAATAAAAGCCAAATTAAGATGGCTTATCTCCCTCTGGGTGGGATGGAGGGAGGGGGCGGGAGGGGAGGTGCCCAGAATGCTGTGGGTGCTTCTCGCTGTGGCCTCGATGGAGCTAAAGAGGTCACGGGAGGTGGACTGTCACCTTCTGGGAGCGAGCACTATGCGCAGCTGAACAGTGAAGATGACGCAGGAGCGTAAAAGCACTGCATTGCCCTTCCTGCATGTTCCAGTCTTGAACTTCACATGTGTGCGCCCCCCCACTTTCCACTTCACTTAGACCACTGTGGTCTTATGTCTGCCAGACTCCTTGGATGTCTGGAATTGATCTCAGACTTCAATTTACTTGGTCATGCTGCTAATTCCCAAGTTGTCTGAGAGGGTGAGTTTGCTCTGTTACAATTTTCCTCCTTTCTTTTCTGCGTTGTACAAAAGTGAGAGTTACAATGTAAGCTGCCTCCTGGAGTCCCCGGGATGCGTGTACTTGTACCTCTCAACATTTGTTGTTCCGTGGTTTCAGGACATGGAAACCAAACAGGTGTTTCCCACAGACTGTATTCAGCAGCTAAAAATGCTTCCTGAAGTAACTTATCCGGGAACATTTAATCCATGCTCATTGACTGCCTCGATGAATAAAGGCACCTTCCTCCCTGACATCCTTTGGGGGAGCCCGGGGAGCAGGCAGGAAGGAGGAGGTGTTTGTGTGAGTCTGGCACTGCCTGGTTGGTTCTTGTTGGATGACCTGACTGAGGAATATCTTGGGTTCTTTACAAAACGATAACCTGTTCATCTCGGATTGTCACTCAGAAATAAATGGGCTCTTCCTCCTTACTCTGTTACGAGCTCTTTCAACCAAGGACAGTCGCGTGTTTGGACATCTTACTTGCTTGCTTAAACTACAAATACTAGCTACGACTCATGGCACCTAGAACTTCATTTGGTTATCGTATTGGTTACACGCGTATAGGTGGGGAGAAAGTACCTCTACAGACATTACCTGCTGGATTCATTATAATTTTTATATAACTCTGCTGACTGGGAAGAAACATGCACAAACCCTCATCTGTAGGATCAATTTTATTGATGAAAAGTGAACTAGATTGGGGCTGCTGCTGACATAATTGTAGTAGGAGCAAGTATCTGCTACTTGCTGTGCGACTCCCTGCCCCTCTCCTGCAGCAGAGCTCTGCCCACAGAGAATTCTGCTCAGAGAAAGCAAGGAGATAAGAACAAACTTCCTCTGCCTCTGTGCTTTAGCAAACCAAGTGTGATTGCTTGTCCTCTGAGAGGATTATCCAGTTTGCTGGAGGAGGGGCTGCGGCGTTATTACCCACCCTTTTAAAAGGCGGTTCGGGAAGTACATGATGACCTCCTAGGTGGAGAATGCTGCGAACAGAACTGAGGAGGCTTAGCCCTTGAAGAGAACCCTTGGGATGAAGGCAATGCGACTATGTCACCACATAGAGTTTTACTTCCTTAAAGATGCAGGCAGAACCCTTTTAATTAAAAACAATTTAAAAAGCAGGGGTTTTAGTACCACAGTGAACAACTATCGATTTGGTCCCCTTATCTTTCCCTTTTTGGAAGGGAAACTGCCTGTGTCAAAGGGCACAACACTGTGATACTGGATATTGCAGCCATACCTGCAATAAGGAAGTGAACCATTCTCTAAAGAAACTAATAGACGGCACCTGATAACATTACGGGGAGACCTGAAATGTCTTTTATTGCTCTTTCTCTCATGAAAGCTCAGCTTTTGTTTTCTAACCAATGCCTTGTTTTTCAGCCACAGTTGAATGTATTTGTTATCAAGAGTACGGAAATATAAATACAATAGTGGTTGAACTGCAGTAGCTACTCCCTTCCTCCTCTACTGGCTTCCTGCATACATTTTGGAAGGTGGAAACTATTCTTCTGCATTAATTCATTTCAGAATGAGTGTTCTTCCCCCATTGCCATCCCATCAGATTTCAGAAACCGAAAGGTATGAGCACAGAGAAACGATTACCCTCATGTATGTTCCTTGAAACTGAGCAGTAACACAAGACCTCTTGCTGTAGCTCCTTTCAGTGTTTTCCCATCCTCCAGTCTGATGCAAGCATTGGCTAACATGACATCTTTTTTTTTTTTTAAATTTTATTTTTTTTATTTTTTCTTCTCCATTTTACCTAAACCTTTAACCAGATAAGCCACACGGCGCTGTTCTAGTTGAATTAAGCTTGCCTTCATCTGCCCTCAACATTTGAGAATTTTTTTTTTTCATCCAAGAAACAAAAATTGGAGCCGTGCCTTCACTGATTTGAGTGTATTTCTTTCAGACTTAATTTGCAGTTGTTTGAGAGTTGTTTCCTAAATGTGGTTCTGCTTCTTCTAGTTGAGTCACTAGTAGCTAATGTTGGTTTCTTTCCTAGTCAGGCAGGAATTTTGTCATTAAAAGCAGCTTAAGATAATGGAAAGGCCCAAATGGTAGAATCTGCTCTTTTGCCTAGCTCAAGAGGAATCGGGTTCAGCTGTTTGAAGGGTGTAAGCAGTTAAATTGACCTCAGACTATAGCTGTCATGTGCTTTTTTTTTTTTTTTTTTTACAAAGTCTGGCATGAACTTCGTATGGCAGTAGCAACTTTCTGGGGAGAGTTATTTATCTTCAGTTACCCAGGTCTTTCTTGCATAACCTGCCACTTCTAATGCTATTAATATGTCTATACTTCACTAATGCTGCTCCCTTTTCAGAACCAAGGAGTTCTGTGATGCTCTTATGGCACCTGGCCAACTGCATGACTGAACTTGGCTAAATAAAAATCCCCGGGATCCTCTCTAAGAATAAACATCACGTGAGAGCAGGAGTGTTTCCCTGCTTTGAGAGAATTAAAATGGCGTGCTGGTAGGGAGTAACAGCAGCAGCTTAAGGGCTAGGCTGGCATCCCTCTGCTAGAAGGGATAAGCTACAGGTCCAGGGGAAGCAGAAGGGCCTGGCATGGAACCTTTAGCTTTCCTTGCTGCTGAGGTTGTCAGTCCAGGATGACACAGTGCTTTCAGAATGTACATTTTTTATAATTCAAGGATCTGATAAATACCCTTATGAAGCAGACGTGAACATACTTGCTCAACTTCTAGTGTAGCAGTTTCATATTGGGCCCTGGCCTACAGCTTAAACATCTATTAATGTACTACGGAGCAAATTTCTGAGCACTTCTCTGTGCCTGTATTCCCTTCCCCCCAGTCACATGGGAGGTACTGGAACTGGCGTAGGCGTCTTGTAAGGTTGCCTCCAGTGGGCCTGCATGTGGCTTATGTTCTGGCACAAGCAGTAATGGATGCTGAGATAATGTTATCTTGCAAGTAATTCCCTTGCTGAGGGAGAAAGGCTGGCAGAGCGAAGACTGTGGCATATTAGCACTGGTAATGGAGCACGAATGTGCCTTGTATTCTGTGGTCCCTCAGAAGACTCCCCTCTAGGAGTTTTGTGGTGACTCACCGGACCTTTCCCTGCTTCACATACTATTCTGAAGCTAAATTATTGTTCTACCTTTCTTTGTTTTGAAGCTGTTACATTACCAAATAGGAGTGCCTCTTTCTCTTGGATCACAGGCGGGCAATATTTACTTTCCAGGCTTCTAGCAAATTCTTTCATGAGCTATTGTAGCCAAAGACTTCAGTTCTGCTTGCAGAGGTGCCCAAGTGAGTTCAGCATTTTTATAGCTATATGCCTCTACCTTGTTTTAAAAGGACTTCTGATTTTTGTCTTTCTCACTTATGTATAGGCACAAATATTCCTACTTAGAAGTACTTCCTAGTAACATGGAATGGGTTTAATCTCCGCTGTATCTATTGTGGAGTTGCTCCAAGATGAACAAAATCCATGCGCTGAATTGCAAAATGTGGTGCAAAGAGCCAGGCCCTTCCTAAGCATGCTCTAGTAGCACACCGCTGTGTAAAGACTGGCTTGGATATCCCAAGCTGTTCTTAACAGAGAAGGAGCAGGCTCCACTGCTCTGAGTCCTCTAGGTATACTCTGCTCCCACTCTAAACGTGTCCAGGGACTTAATTTCTCCATGAATTTCTGAGCTCCGTGAAAATACAGGGACTGATTTTTTGTTCCTGGCCTGAAAATCTAACACACGTGAAGCAAATGGAAAGCTGCGAATGCTCGGGGAATGGGCATGTTGACTCTAAGCTACTTTGCCTACGTGGCCGCAGAGTTCTGCTCTGGCCGATGCTCCAAAACCTTGGCTGGGCACTAACAGAGAATTTGCTTCTCTTTTTCTAAATGTCTGCTTCCATAATGCTTTGTTGTGGTTTTCAAATGGCAAACCCTACCTCTCCATCAGTTCAAATGTGTCTGTTCTATTTCCAGGTTCCTTTTGGGGCACATCTGGCAGTTCTCAAAAGCCTGAGGGAGGGCATGATTCTCCAAGGCAACTGATGAGTCCATAAGCCAACTTACTTGCTATAGCTCAGATCTTGCAGAATGTGCAAGTAGCTAAAATTCTGTATAGAAGTACGGCTTGTTTCATTCTTCCAAAGTTTTTTGACCTTCCAATAGTGGAAAGCTTTATTGTTTGATCTTTGCAAATCTACCTGGAAAAACATTGACAGGGTTGCTGTTCCACTCCTCTGGCTCTGGAACATCAAACTGGTGATGCATTGTCATCAATGAAAATAGTTTACTGGTCAAGTTTCTCATTTTGAAGCTACCAGTTCTGTGTCTTGATTGACAGGTTCTCATGCTATATAATTATGTTGTCAAGAGGTGCTTATTTTAATTAAAAGTAAAGTAGCTACTCTAATATAGTCACTAACATAACTTTAATTATTCTGTATAGGTAAAGGAGCAAAGCTTGTATGTAAACTGAGTTCCTGGAAGCAGTGACTATGCACACCCAGTTGCCAGCCAGGCTGCTTCTGTTTTCATGGTTGTACTTGCTGTAGCCGCTGCTCTCTATAAACCTGTGATGTTTTCTACTCCTTGCTCAAATTTTATCTTGCTTCTTGTGTAGCACTAGCTAACGTGTCGCTCTTGGGGCACTACTCTAGAGAGTCAGCTTGCTTGCAGCAGATGGTATCCAGCCTTTCTTGTGGGCATCAGCTTGTGTATCCAAATAGGAGAAGCCACAAAGCTGGCCTGCAGGAGCTCTGCTTGAGGAGGTCTTTCCAGTGCCGTTGATGACTTGATTTATCCTTCTTGGTAACCTGTGTGAAATAAGGGAGCAGAGTTGCTGAGTAAGTCTTGCCTCCTTCTGCCAGACCATTTCCACAAGCTTGAACTCTTTCTGATGTTCTACAGAAAGTTTGACTCTGAATTTTCAAGGCTTACTACAATAAAGTACTTGATGTATGCAGGAGATACAATATGGATGTAACACATTCAATGCTATTTAATGACCGCTTATTTTATACTTAAATGAGAGCTGCTTTTATTAATTTCAGAATCTGGCCTCTATGGTCTTACTTTCCCTCCTGCCCTCTCAGGTGTGTATATACACATAAGGCAAAGTGGTGTGAGTTCATGAAGGTATCGAGGGCCTGTGCAGCGGTATTATAGCTGTAATTAAGCTGGGCTGGGTCTCTGAAAAATCACTTTTCTCACAGCATGACTTGTGACCTCTTTCTCATCTCCTGGTTTGTGGTTTCAGTGTTCATATTGTACAGTTTTCTTCACAAGCGATAACAATCACCTTAGAAATGAAAGCTGACATTCTCGTGTAAGCACAAGATCCATTATTCTGGGAGTCACATATATAAGATGAATGTGGAATAGGATGAATTTAAAGGAGCTGACATGAGGACTAAGTGACTGAGGTGAGCTTTTGTAGTGAAACTTCTCCCTTTTTGTGCACTTGTTAGTCTCCTTTCCAGGATGTGGCAGCGAGATGATCTTGCAGGAAAAAGCATGGGGAGGTAGAAAAATACCTAAAAGAAAAAAAAGAGAATTATGGACTGATCTACTATATTATAAATGTGCCATCCTTCTCATTCTTCCAGGAGAAGGGAGTCTTTCGCAAAAGCCAGAAAGCCATTATTTTCTGGGTTTTGCTCCTAGGGAGGTAGAGCTGCTTTCCTTTCTGATGCATGTGCTATTAGAGGAAAGCAGCTGACAGGAACAGCTGCTTGCCTTGCCTGTTTGGTTTGTGGCTTAGCAGTCAATATGCAACACAGAAAGAAAGTGCTTTGCTAACAGCCAGAGTTTTCCTACCCTGCCCCCATTTTGACTGTCTTTCTCTCTGTGCTCTGCCAAGTGAACACTGGAGACTCTTCCCCCCATGATTAATGAAGCTCTCCTTATTTGGTGCTGCCTCTCCTGGTGCGCAGCACAGACAATCCTGTCCTCTGTGAGACAGCTTGAAAAACAGCAAGCAAGGATGACTCTGGGGAGTTTTTTTATTTTTTAAGTAGTTAAGGAATCGGTCATTCTAGAGATAATGCTTACAAGTCTGTGCAGAAGGTGGGCAGACTCCTTTATATCCTTAGATAAGCATTTATGATTTTTGGGGATGACATACCAGTCTTTTTTAGGTCTCTTATTTCAATGCTTGTAGGCCTGTGCGGAGCTAGACACTTGAAAGTCCCTCACAGTTATTATCTATGAACTCATCTTCCATGTGGCTTTTTTGAAGGCTGGCCAAGACCATTAATCCCCACCTTCTACAGTCCCTAATCCCTGCTGGGGCTTATAGGAAAGTTATTCTTGTACTCCCAGTGAGGCTGCTCTGGCAGCCTCTATCCTGCTGTAACTTAAGGCAAGTTTATTAATGTGACTTTTTATCAGCTTGGAAATGGTACAGCTCATAATGTAGCAATCTAACTTGGACAGTCTTACCCCATCTTGCTGAGTGGTTCATAGTAGTGAAATTGCCCAAAGGGAGGGAATCATTCAGGAGGCTGGTGTCCTCTTATCTCATCTCGGTGTGCTTAGGTATAATTAACAATAATAAAATGCTCTTTGCAGGTACGAATACATGCCATGTATTTTTATGGGAGCGGGTGCAAGTGAAATGAAGTCAGGGTTGGAAGTGGTCTGCTTGGGTGATTCTTAGCAGTTGTATCGCTCTTCCTCTTCTCAGCCTGACAGACCTGAAGCCTCCTGGCTCTGTTTTTTGTCCAGCTGTGGCTAGACTGATGTAAGGCCCTCTTCCTACGTGAGCCTCCCCCCTTCCCGCCATCCTTACTTGCCCAAAGACTTTTCTTTGGTTCCAGGGAAGCTTCTCCAAACACTCAGGACTGGCTCAGGTGGGCTTTCTTCCATTTCTCATCCTTCTAGGGTTCACTTGTGATTTGGACAGAAGGAAGAGTGAAAAATTTTACCTTCGGTACAGGATAGTTTACTGCCAGTTTTGGTAGGATCAGTCAGCTCTGTCTTCTGTTGGTTGAAGTGGTTTTTGGGTGGCTTGGAGCCCTTGCTGTCAAAGGGAACCACGCTGCCTTTCCAGTGGTACATACCATGGGGAAACTGCAACGTTCACTTCAGGCTTTTAGTCAAATTCAAAGCATTTTAAGTCTAATTCCCAGGGATGTAGTAGAGTTACTCTCTTGGATGTCTGGAGTTTTGTCTCGGAGTTCTGTGACCAGAATTGGGCTCTTCAAAGCCAGATAGCAAAAGAAGCTGCTGTCTCGGCTTTGCTCAGCTGTTAAGTGTACTGATAAAGAGCGTTGTAGGCTTCACACCTAGAGTTCCCATGCCATCTCTTTCTGGAGCCGTTGCACGTAGTTACTTCCCTATAGAAAAGACAAGTTTTGCAAAACTTATCTCCTCACCTTAAGCAGAGGAAGAACCTGAAGTAAGGTCAAAAGGGAATGTAACTGATGGAAAACTGCAACTGAGACTGAAATCTGAGTTAGCAACCAGTGTCACTGCGCAGTACAGCTGCGATATGCACTGGACTTCATCTTGAGATCTCTGGAAGAAGCAAAGGCCAAGCGCGTGCTGTGTTCCAGGGGCGTAATGCTTCTGAAAGCAGTGATCCTCAAGTCCCGTGGTGTTACCTTAGGCAGCTGGAACAGCAACAGGTAAGTCTGGCCTTCTCAGGTTCATAGACTCTGAACACTTTCAGAGCATTAACTGGGCCCATTTCATGACCTCTTAAGTCTTCCTTAAAGCTATACTTTGGGAACAAGTTCTCAGAAGGGGAATACATGAATGCATAAATAAAATGTGATGCAGTCATCTTTACTTATGTCCATAAAAACCAATGCTACAAGTTAGTGTAGCCTGCACAGGGAGGGGGTTTTTTTATGCTTAAGGGAAGTGATCTAGTAGCCCAAACTAGAGTTGGATAATAAATTGATAAAATATCCAGGGTGCTCTGAGAGTTCTGAATTATGATGTGTCTGTAGCTGCTGTTGATGTGCTGTCTGCCTGTTGTGGTGCTTACGGGAAGGTGCAGTAGGGCGATACTCTTGCCATATGTGAATAGTAACAGGTCAGCCACTCCTGACTGATGGAGAGGTGTTGTGCATTTCCTTTCTTCCCCCCGACATCCTGATCCTTTACTAGGGAATAATTATAGGGAGAAAAGTATCAGCTCAGAGATTTAAAAAGCAAACGAACAAAATTGAACGAGAAGCCGCCACACGTTGCTGTGTGGTGCTCTGGATAGGGAGCTCTCAGCTAGGGAGCTCTCGGCTAGGCTCGGCAGCTCCTAGCCAGGTGACTGCTGTGGTTTCATCCCTGTCAGTTGGTCATGACGACGCTGGTGGCAGTATGCTAACAAAAGCCCAAATAATCTTACAAGTAGCAACAACATGTGGAAGCTTTTTTAGATAATACTTGCTTTTATCTTAAAGCTGCATTTTCATTCATATACTTTTCCATGCAGGAAGAAGAAAGGAGTAGTGAGAAACTAACATCTTTCTTGTGTAAATACGTGAAATTCATACTTTAGGAGATGACCTTCCAGGTTAATTCTGTTTGTCTTCACAGTTTTGCAAATCAGTGTTTTCCTACTGTACTGACTCTGGCCTTGCACTGTAGATGAACTGAAACAATTGCAGACAAGTAATAACTTGTGGGACTTTTGAAGCAGCAGAAGGAAGACCTTTGTATATTAGTAAGCAGGATTGGTGACTGCCTTGCCATTGCATGACTAGTTAGGACTCCTAGAGCTAGCTTCATCGCACCCAAAGCTCTTAAATTAAGAGCAAGAGAGTTACCTGAAAGTTTGAATGAGCAAGATAGGCCACTGTGTATCAGAGATGCAAATTCTGGAATTATTCCTCATTTTGTTTTTTACATAGCCTTGTCTCGTTTCCATTCTTAGCAAAAGCCAACTATCTACTGCAAGACTGCATTACTGTGCACTCTTCACACTACTTTATCCTCTTGGCGTCTGGGACAGAAATGGATCTTTTCCAAAACTGTATGTGTGGCTGGGGAGGTTGGGAGGTTTGTTTTGGTTTGGTTTCAAGGCTTGCCCTCAAGATGCAAAATGGAAGTGCTTTAGGAGATGTCTTGTTCTGTTTGTAGACTTTTGGTGATTGGTTTCAAAAACATGAACAGTGGTCTTCTAAGAATACCAGAATCACCGAATGGCTGAGGTTGGTGGGGACCTTTGGAGATAACCTAGTCCAGCCCCACTCTGCTGAAAGCAGGGTCACCCGAAGCAGGTTCCCCAGCACTGCGTACTGTTGAGTTCTGAACATCTCCAAGAACGGAGAATCCATAACCTCTCTGAGCAGCTTGCAGCTCTTGAACCCTTAGTCCAAAGTAACTGTCCATAGTGTTGGTTACATGGAAGACGACTGATTGATTTCTTTCTAGGTTTCTTTTATCCTCACAACACCATTGTATGAGGTGACCCAGGAGATTCCTGACAGTCAGAAATTGCCAAGTGAAAAATGATCTCCTCGTTACTAAAAACAAAGAACATGACTGACTTTAGCCACTTACATGTGTTCTTATTGCTGCCTCCTAAGCGTCCCTATTCTGTCATTAAAAATGTCGTATATACAGGCACCTGTATGTGTGTGCATGTGTACTTAGACACGCATGAACAAGAATTCTTACCTTCTTTCATTTGGGTGTTCCTTCTGCTTTGATCTTTAGCTAGAGCTACATCTCTGCCAATTATTTTCATTTTGAGTTAGTGCTGAATGTAGACTTTATTTTTAAACTGCTTTTACTTAATTGAAATTAATGATAATAAGGGGCATATAATATGCATGTTACCTGCCACTACAATACAGAGATTCCTCAAAGTCTTGAAGTACTAGTATTTATTTATTTTTCATTTCCTCCACTAATAACAGATCTGGCTACAGCGATCAGTTTGTGTAGAGGGCTTCCATAGTGACTGGGAATAATGCAGTGAGTCCTCTCCAGGCAGCTTTGCTCGGGCAGAATCGCCTTTCTTCCACGAGAGAGGTGAATGTTAAGTTGAACGCGATGGAATCCGCAGGAGAGTTCCTACCCTCGCCAGGAGCCCGGCTGCAGGGATGGCTAGTCTCCCTGTGTTTGGAAGGGAATGCTTAGTGGGACGCATTAAACTCCAAGATGGGAAGCAGCAAACGACGCTTTGCAAACTAGCAGAGGCTTTGACTGCTGAGAGGTTTTGGCCTGTATTGTCATGGACCAGATCACCAGAGACATATGTTTTGTTGAAATCTATGATGAGATCAATTGATGCAGTAAATTACAGCCAAGGTAAATGTTGGAGTGACCCAGCTTCCTTATGGACAGAGATCACTATAAAAGCATATTGTTTTGTCTGGTGCAGTAGACAAATAAGCAGTATAGAGCGTTGAATTCCTCTTTGAAGAGTCTGTTGTAGATGCAGGTGCCAAGGTGGAAAGATTAAGTGATCTGTCCTTTCTGACACAAGGCTAAAGTTTCTTGAAAGGTATCTTGGATTACAAGGTCCACCCTGGAGAGGGTGGACCAGCCATGGAATCTTGTCATATTTGTTACAGCTGTAAATGTATATAGTTCTTTCATGAGGTATTTCAGGGTTTAGTAGCTGTTACCATAGTCTTCCTTCTAGCCAGCTCCAATGAAATTTGTATTTGTGTTTGGGTACTTTTCATTACCTGGTGTTGTGTGGACTGTGCAACTTAGCTCAGATGTGCTCTGCAGATCTGCCTGGTGATGGAGACGTAGCTGCCGTTGTGGAGACGCAAAGCTGATGCCTGATCATTGCATTTGTTAGGCTGGGCACCAGCCTCTTCAGAAACACAAATCATGCTGGTTTTCCTCAAGTTACAATTCCTCTATCTATGCTTGAGAAAAGTTGATTTGAATTGTCCTTGTTGCTGTGACCTTCCCTGGATGGCTTTGTTCTGGTCCCTGCAGCTTCTTTTGAAGTCCTTTTACTTTAAAAGAAAAATGTTTTCTTTTTTGTTAAATCAAGTACAGATAATTTTAAGTAACTGAATGTCTGCATCTAAGAAGAGTGGCTATAAACTATGAAAAATAGCTTTAGTAAACCTGAAAAATTTTGGACTCTCAGCTTGCGGGCTGTATTTAATTACGGTTTTTATGTTGGCAGTTAGTAGGAGATCTGCATGTGGAGAGAGGAGGTTATTTTACAGCTTTTCTCTGGCTAGTTCAGGATTTCTGCCCGGTTATCTTTGTAAACTTCATCATTTGATGAAGTGTAGTCTCTCCAAGCTATGAATGACTGGAAGGCAGGAAGAAAACAGAAGTTGTCTCAAATCTCCAGAAAACTGAGAGGCTCTTTTTAACATAACTGAAGAGGCACGAATGCTGGGAGACTGTCTGCTACCTTCCTTTGCTAATTCACACGCTATCTGAATAATTGACATGGTGAAAGCATGCCTCATTGCCTTTATTATTGCTTTCTTAAGGGAAGTCTGGTTGATGAAAATGTTTCAAGCTTATGGAGCAGAAATGTTCATTAAAGACTCTTATGCAGTCTAGTTGTAGAAATTGAGTATATTTGCAGTACCAATTAACAGCAAAAGTAAAGCTTTACTTTAAGCAGTGGAGAAATGGCTCGTATCCTAAGTAATAAAACCCAACAAATTGATGGATACTCTTTGGAAATGCTAAATAAAACCCAGAATTATGTATAGTCTTACAAGGCATCACAAAATTGAAATAAATGAACTTTTTTAAGCCATCAGGCTTGAAGTTCTGAAGTCGCAATTTATAAAAGTTGAAGGTATGGCATTAAAAAAAATGGCTTTTGTCAGCTAGAGCTCGTTTTGTTCAAATGACTTTCCCTGTCATAGTCTATTGGCCTCGCTGTGACCGTTTCCATTCTGCTCTGACAGTTGCTCTTTGTTTATTCAAAATATTAATGTGCTCATGAAAGTGAATGGCTAACGGCATTAAGGAGGCACAGTTGGGATGCAGGCCGGGCTCGCCACCTGCAGTGCCCGCAGCCCCCGGCCAGCAGCCGTCCTGAGCATCTTCTGCAGAGTCACTTCAGTTGCCTCGGATTTTCCTGACTCTGTAGTACAGGTCCCAGCTGAGACCGTAACCGGGTCCCAGCTTGTCTTTGTGGCCACGGCCTGGAAAAGTTTGTGAACCTCCCTGGAAGGTAACTGTGCTTGTTTACCTGGTGTCTATAAGTGGATCAGTATGCAGCTTTCAGGTCTTGGAGCTGTGTTGCTAAATGGGAAGTTGACGAACAAGTGTACTGTGGTGGAGCTTCTGCTGAGGCATCTTGTGGCTCTTGTGTTCACTTTCCTCTTTTCCCTGTCCCCTTCCACTTTCTTAGGCTTGTTTCCTTTTTTGACTTAGGCTATTTTCCTCATCCAAAGTGTGTGTGTGTACACATAGGTGCGCGCATTATGCACGCGCAGACACGTGCACGGGTGTTCCACCCAAGACTTCACCTGAATCCAGTGGGTTTGCTCATGTTTATGCCTGCTCAAGGGTTTACTCCAACTGTCTTCTCCCAAGTGGAAGACCAACAGTGCTTGGAGCACTCGTGTCATTTTCTGCTGGGATCTGTCTTGGCTCCTCATGTGCCTAATGTGCAAGTTCAGTTACTCAACAACTGACCAGGCTACAGGCAGCTTGAGAATCTCTGGGGTCGTTTCGGTGTGTGCATAGTGTCACTCAGAGCTCGTTTAACTTGTTCCGTTGTGTAGGCTTTTTTCCTGTAGGAAAAGAAGCTCAAGTGAGACTAGCAGCCCGAATCAAAGCTGAGGAAAAGGTTACTAGTGACCTGGTAAGTGGAAGTAGTGAGATATCAGATGTGGAATGACTCTGAGCAAACTATACTGTGAGGAAGCAATAGTGGCTGAAGTTCTGCCCTGGCTTTGAATTCTGTTGAGAAGATGAATCACAACTTCATTAAACCTATCTAAAGTGAGAAGTTAAAACATCATGCTTGTTATCTCGTCCGTGGCCATAAACCGATTGTGGAAGCGACCTGAGGTTTGCATCAAGCCTTTGGAGCTATTTTATTGTCATCAGTGTGCAGTTCAGTGGCACTGGCTTCTGTATAACAAGCCCTGCCACGTCCCCAGTCCTCTGCAGAACCTTCGTGTCCATCACCGGTTCCCAAACTCTGCCTGCGTGGTGGATAGCGTGGGCTGTAGTTTGGTGGTCCTGTGTGGAAATGTCTACGTCGTTCTTGTGTTTCTCTGTGGAGACAGTAACAGCAACTTTTTTCCCTTTACTTTAGTTGTGCACTTTTTGACTTATCTAGAGGAGCTTGGAGGTTCTGGGACTTACTTAATGTGTTCGGTATGTTTAAAATTAGCCAGAAAACTGTTGGAGAATTTGTGCTGAGAAGGGAAACAACTCTGAGTGCTTTGTCTGTTGTAGCAATCCAAGCGTAAAACCACCAAATACCCCAAATCTACCTTCTCTGTACTTGCCACTTCTTTTGTCCTTAATAAAGGAGGGAGGTAATTACTTAAGCTGTATAAATAATCGTTGGAAACCCTCTTGCTGTATTTGCGTATTGTCTGAAGCAGAATGTGGTTTTGTATGACACGACTCTTGCTGCAACCCTGGTGTTGCCCGAAGTCCAAACATGCATTTGGAATTAGTAATCAGATATTGTATGTGATGCCTTACGTAAGCGGACACTTAGCGTGACAGGGAGGTTGGCAGCACGCGCGGTGTGGCAGACGGCACCTGGAAACTGCTCTCTGCTCTTTGCTTCAGCTCATAGGAGTTAAGAGAAAGCTGCCGGCTGTACTATGGTTTAAACAACTGCTCAAAGTTTAAAATTGGTGTTTGGAAACATCTATAGTCTTCTACTTCCCCAGTGGTATGATGGTGTATGTGGTATTGGGTACTTAGGCTTGTCTAGCAGGTCTAGAGCAGCTGAACTGGACGGCCTTCCCTCCACTGGTGAGACAGTAATGGTACATAACTGCATTTCTGGGGAACTGATTCCTGAATATAAGCTTATAACTCAGGATGCCAGTTTTGAGGCTATTGCATTGTTTTTTTTAGCAAGGGAGTTGAGCGTGAATTTGTAAGTTTTCTTCAAAATTTTATTAAAGGTCCCTTGACCTGCATCTCTTTACCTCTGAGAAGAGACCTTCAGTAATTTGAGTGATTTTCTGTGACTTGGAACAACCGCA
Source organism: Podiceps cristatus (assembly GCA_000699545.1). NCBI lineage: Eukaryota > Metazoa > Chordata > Aves > Podicipediformes > Podicipedidae > Podiceps > Podiceps cristatus. The sequence continues at coordinate 13,209 of JMFS01058382.1, read as the reverse complement.
AAAATAAAGCCAAGATTTTATCTTGTTTAATTTTAGTGAAAAAAATAAAAATCCCCTAATCCCACTGGTTCAGACTGTGCCAAAAATAAAAAAAAAAAAATAAATTATAAAAATCAAATTAGGTCATAGATTTGTCATGCCCAGCCATGGAATGTAAGAAACATCAGCAACTTGAATCATTGATGTTCCTCTCCTTTTGATAGATAGATGCAGACAAGCTTTTCATAGAAGACTCCCTGCAGGATACTGCGCAGGAAGATGACTTAGCATATATCTGCTCCCTGCTATCCTGTTTTCTTATGCCTCAACGGCCACTGCAAAGTGCTCGCGAGAGCCTCGTCTAAGAAAAGCAAGCTGACTTACGACAGGAGAAATGGGAATTATGACTGAGCTGTCCTTGTTCCTTCCAGTCGGGGATTTTGTTCTGTATGTGGTTAGGAGCTAATTTTAAAGGAGCAAGTGGATCTGATGGAATAATATATGTGCTTCTCATAAATCTGTGTATTGGAGCGTCTCCTTTGAACAAACGAAAAGCGAGGAGATGTTGCTTCATTTCTTTTCCCTCTTAGGTGTGCTACATTTGTGAATGGGTTTCTATTGCCTTTTGGCATAAAGGTTGCTTGAAATTTGCTTCTGGGGGTAGTATGTAGTTAATACTAGTAGGGATACGGCCACCGACTATCAAAATCAGGGTCAAGTGGAAGAACAGAGGCCGAGTACAGCTCCCTTGGTACAGGATGGAGACGCGTGCCCGCTTCAGGAGAGCAGCAGCCTGGCAGGGCTCCCTGGAGCGGGTCGAAGTGCTGTGTCGCTGCGGGGCGGGCAGGCTGCAAGCGCTCTGCCTTGCGTAACTGGCAGAGGCCGGTACCTGTTGCCTATGTGCTTCTCTGGGAAAAAATCTTCTATTCCTTCTGCCAAAAATCTGAGGGAAGTAAGTCAGCATCTCGTGCCAAATATGATTCTGTTTCAACAGTTTATAGTTTTTCAAATATTGCGCTTTTTTTCTTTTTTTGTGGGCAGCATCCTCTGCCCCCATTTGCCTGCTCTCCCTTTTCTCCATCTTCAGACGAAGATGCACGAAATCTTGGTCAGACTGATAATAACTTTAAATTCAAAGACTCTGCATGCCTAGAGGAATGTACACAACAGCGTAGTTAAGGAAGCTACAAAATGGAAATACAAAGTTCAGGAAATAAATTCCACTCTTCCCTAGATGGGAAGCTAGGGGCAGTGACTTATGCAAGTAAGTGTTGTTTGTATTGCTTCTACTTTCAGAGGGCGGCTGGATGAGATGACGTTTCTCGAAAGTTATTGCACTAGGTCACTTCAAGTAAAACTCCTGCGAGGAGTTCTTCTTTCAAGGAGACTTCTTTGGGATCTCTAGGATGTTGTGAGTCTGTGGCTCTCTAAAAGTTCTGCATGCCATTAGCAAGCTCTGACCACATCCACAAGGTTGAACACGAAATAAGATGGTGGAAACACTCAGAAAGGAGTTCATTTTGCAAGGGAGGGACTAACTGAGTTGGGTAAATAGTAGGAGCTCTTTGGAACAAGATGCTGGGATGTGGGGTCTGTGATATGGGTAAGAGATTAAAATAACTCTTCTGCAGCTTTCAGATTAGCTAACAAAAAGATGGATTTTATATCAAAATGAACAGGTTACTCACTGGGTACACAAAGATTCTGAGCATAAAAAAGAACAGATGGGGTAAATACTGGGTATAACAGATCAGCTGTTGCTAGAACATGAAGACATCTAAACAATTCTTTTTTTTTTTAAGGAGGAAAAAAAAAAGCTAAAAAAAACCCCTACAAACCAAACAAGCATCAGTTAAGGGCATATGATTTATTTGCTGTGGAATAATTTGAAGATTTCCTGGAATGGATTGAGGAATGTCTAGCTACAGGAAAACTCTTTTCCTTGTCTGTAGTACAGCTGCCAGTGTGGGGCTGATAACGCTCTGGCCTGCTCCTTTCCACACCTTTCCTCTGAGCAAAACACTTACTCAATTTGGCGTTCTTCAGGAAGGACTTGACTGTCCTCTGAGGCTCTTCAGAGATAGGAATCTTGAGTCATGCAGGTTGGTGTTACACCATCGCTGCTGTTACTCCTCTGCTATTTAACAAACGAGGATCCTGGCAGCTGTCTCCCAGCTGAAGAATTATTTAATACATTTTTAAACTGCTGCCTTCTGAAACCTCAGTCATTCTTCCCTTTTGCCCTTTCATCTTGAAAGTTAATGTCAGAATTCATGTTCCCTGTACTCTGTTAATACCTGATTTGCGTAGCTGCGTAACACACAGTGTTTTGAGGTGCATCTTGATGAAGACTCTTGGATGCTTCCTGTGTGTATCTAACTTTGTTCCATATGAATGAAAATGGTATAGGAAGCATCTGCCTTGCTAAGCTGGTCAACACGGGACTATGCTTCAGGATTTGTTTTCTACCCTTGGGCAGAGGCTGTGCAGTATACTTATTTTCCTTCTGTCTTGGTAATCTCCATAAGCCCTAGTTCAAACTGGGAGTCTGGGAATCGCTGGAGTTTGGCTGCTCTAACACCAGAGATGGAAGGTGGAGAAACTGCTTCTGGTCTGGTTCTAGGGGTGGTGGGGCTGCCCGCTGACCCTGCCCGGGCTGGTGAGGGCTTCCCGTAGCCAGTGAGGTGCTTTGGGTTGGGGCAGCCTGTGATCTGCCAGGCGCGTTTATGTGCCAGAGATACCAGTTCTGTATTTGCTACAGAAGTGTAAAGTAGCTTTTATTAGTTACACCAATTTATTTTTTTTTTACGCATAGTTGCTACATTCCCTATTAAGTTAAATATAGACAAGGAAATGTCCTGCTGCTAAGTGTGCATGACCTCATTACTGTTTTTCCCCAGAAATTAGACTGCTTTAGTGTCCTAGTTCCTATGTAGGTCTGAAATAGAGACGTTGCCAATGCTGTTTTATGGCAACTGTTTCAGAAAGTGCTATCACATTAATGTGGACCAAAAAAAGCATGGTGCGAATCCATCAGTTGCTTGTGGTGGAATGTTCCTATGTTGGAGGATGATCTGTGTGGGATTAGCCTTGACTTGGGTTTAAGAATCCCTAACTGCTTCCTTAGCCCCACTCACATGGCAGCTCCTGCTGCCACCGGGGCTCCGGAGGCATTAGCTCTGTTAATGGGAGCGCAGTTGATTAGGTCTCGGAGGAAAGGTGACCAGATATCACAGTGGAACAAGGACTGAATTATTTCTGGGTCGTCTAAATACTGCATATAAGCTTGATCTGACAACAAACCCGTGATTATGGCCATACGTGTTTCTGTGAGGTCTGGTGTCAGCTGTAGATGGTTACTGGGTTTGGATCGTGCAGAAGAGGGGATGCTGAATGCCAAAGGGCCTCTCTAGAAAGTAGTTGGGTAATAGTTTCCCTTAGAGTGGGAGGGTAGCTGTGACTTGCTATTGGACAGACCCTAAATGATGCTGTCAAGAGGAAATGCTCCTAAAAGGCCACTTGTGTTCCTGAAATGAAAATACCAGGAATGTTTAATCTGAAGTGAACGCGTGAAAATTGAGAGCTGGTAGTTCAGTTCACAGACTGTAATCTACTGCTGCTGAGTATTTGGAGTGAGGTTAAAAAGAAAGATTTTCCTAAATGCCATTTACATAAATCTTTTGGTTCTTGATGGTTAAACCTTGCTGTGCTGGCGTTGGTGCAGAACCAAATGTGATACCACAGATGTGAAGGACTTGTGACATCTGCAAAGCTGGCTCAGCCCGACCTGGCGTGCCTGCTGTGAAGAGCAGGAGTTGGATTTTTTCTTTTGGCCTCCAGTGTGTTCACTTCAGCCTTTGCTTGCTTATTTCCCAAGTTATTGGATGTTCTGTTGCTATTTTCTGACTGTAGTCTTGATTCTTGCATTTTCTAGTAGTCTCATGAAGCAGCTCGTTGAAAACCTTAAATATTGTTTTTCTTCCTTATGCTAAACAAATTTTTCAGAAGAAAAGGATGAAATGTTCATAGCTCCAGGGTTTTTTTTGAGATTGACTGGCCTACAAGCCATCATTTCACTTTCAAGTTGAAAGCAAGGGAGGGCAGGGTTGAAAAGATACTTATTTAAGAGCTCCATTTCTTCCTTTGAAGAGACTGGCCAATGCAAAGATAAAAATCGGAGAAGCGAATTACTTCCCCGGTTGAAACTTGGTAAAGGGTAGTGCAGTTAGCAGCGTGCAGATCTGTGTGACGGTGTGTCTTGAAACTAGTCAAGAACTCTGCCTGAAAGAAACATTTTTTAGCAAGACTCTTTCATGTAAGTATAAAGATGGCTTTTTTTTTGAATAACCATAATTCATGCAACTGTGACCCTGTACAAAGGGTTAAGAGCTCCAAACCCTTCACCTCTAGATTTCCATTAAGTGGAATTCTGCGGGGCCTTTATCTAAACCAACAAAAACTGCAGTTTCTGCTTGAAGTCTGATCTGCCTTGAAGTCTGACCTTTTATTGTTAAAGAAAAAAAAAGAACAGATTTAACTGAATTAGTTTCCATAATATACTTGCATGCAGTTACATAAACAACAATATCAGTGTGATACCATTGTTTATGAAGAATGCGAAATATTGCCTTATAGAGGCTTGGGCCTGTAGGTATGTGTCAGTGGCCATATAGTGCTGACGACGAATATCCTGCAGTTCAGGGAGTAGGAGCCTTTGTGCTTTGGAACAAGAGGATCTGTGTTCTGGCATCGCCATGTAAGTCGGTGACCCTGGACTGCTGCGCAGTGCCCACTTGGGTCAGCCCTTCGTTAACCAACACGTACAAATGCCCATTGTGTCATCTTGCGAGTCGGTCTGTGCCTCTCTACGGGTGCCGTTCTGTATCTTCAGCTCTGTTTTTTCCTAATGTGGCTTGGTGATTCTTGTCTGATATAGTCAGGATTGGTTGTAAAATGATGAATCACTTTACCTAAGCTCCTTTGTTTGGATGAATTTGTTGTTGGAAGTCTAAACTTCACTTCCATGTGCTTGTTCTCTACTAATTCTCAACCCGGCACTGCTGCATTGGCTTGCCGGACTCCTAAAATAGAGTAAAATCTTTCATTAATGGGGAGAGACTCCGCACAGGTTGTGCATCTAATAGCGCGTCATGCAGGTCAGCTTCAGATTGCTTTGTGCTTCCAAACGCAGACCAGAATTAAAGGAGGCTGCCCTACCCTAGTAGGAATAGTAAATATGCCAGTTTAGATACTAAGGGCCCTTTATGGTTTTGGTTTTTACAGTTTGTACCAGGCAATTTCTGCAAATGCCTAAAAAGTGTGATTAGAGCTTTGGAGATCTTTGCTGCTTTGACAACGTTGTGCGTACAGAACGCTAGTGCTGCTCTGAAAGAGTTTCAGAAACGCGCCTTTTGTCAGTCGGAAGAGGTGGGGTTTGCTCCTATAAATTCACTTTGGTATTTGTTGACTGTTCCTAATAATATCTTCAAAAGGATGAAATGTGAAAAATAATTGCTTATGGGTGCATTTGTTATGCCAACCTGCAAGCTTTAGCTGCAAACCAGATGAATCGGTTCAGGTACATTTCTGTTTAATGGCAGGAAGTTAAATTGAATCCTGAGATAAAAATCAGGCAGGAAAAAATAAATGGTGATTCTTTCTACTTTGTTTCCAATTTATAGCTTTATATATAATGTGTATGTGTCTTTTTTTTTTTTTTATGTAAGCCTTATTAAAACTTCACCTGCCAGCACAAATCCTGAGGCTAGAGTGGGTTTGTTGGTATTAGCAGGGTTTGCTGAGGACATAAACATGCTACAGGACTCTATCAAAGGGATCAAAAGCATCACTGAAGTATACATCAGAGATTATGTAAAATCCTGATCTCCATAAGGGAAGCTGGGTGGAGTCCAACCCAAGAACTAAATTCACTTGCGTCATTTGTCTTTCTGCTGTTGAGGATGTGTAATTAACTCCCAGATCTGGGGCAGGGCAGAAATCAATGTAAGTTTGTGTTTATGCTTGCCAGGTATTGTGTTTTTTTTTTTTTTTTTTTTTTTTTTTTTTTTTTTTTAAGGTTCTGATAAAACATCCCATGAAATGTCGTGTTCATGCAGTAAAACCCAATTGAGATGATCTAGCTGTTTGTTTCTGTATTGGTGTGGGGGTTTTGTAAACACCTGGGAATTACTGAGCACTGAAGCAAATGTTTCTTGTGTTGTGGCACAGAGGGCACACAGTTGTCAACATCGAACTCCAAGTAAACTTAAAAGGCCTCTTATTAAAGTGTTTGTTTCTCTCTCTTCTTCCCCACGTCACTTTTCAGGTTGCAAAGCTGCTAAAGCATGGCTGACTTGGATCACAACCTCAGTCTTGCGGATGCTCTGACAGAGCCACCTCCGGAGATTGAGGAAGAGGTGAAAAGGGACTTCATTGCCACTCTGGAAGCAGAGAAATTCGATGACATGGTTGGAGAGACGGTAGATAAAACAGACTATGTTCCTCTGCTGGATGATGATGATGCAAAAGCTGGGAGCCAGGAACCAAAAAGCAAACCCCATGCAGATGGTATTCAGGTGGAACGTAAGTGTCTAAAGCACGAGACCAAAAAGCTGCGTCACTTAAGCATCAGACAACGCTTTCGCTTCTTGTTATCTTGCTAGGTCTGCTAAAACAGGACTTTCATATGTTGCTGATTTTAGGCTGAACAATTTATTTTAAAAGCAAAGATTGAGATCAAATCCTGCTTCTTGCTTTTTTACTCTACCTTCTGTTCAGTTGTTCAGCTTGCAAAATAAGCTGTCATTATTAGTCCATGGAAGATGCTACTATTTATGTTAGTAATTTGTGGGCTGCCTTGGGCTTCTCAGAGGAAGCACTGTCCAAAGTGTGTGATTGCTACACTTATCTATACAGTGCTTTCCATCTCAAAATATTAGAACTGCACAAAATAGCACCACTCTGGGTAACGGCAAATCCAAGGTGTAGAGATCGATGACTTGCTGTTGCTGGTGAGGTCTGCGGATTGATGTCGTCTTAAGGTTTTAAGCTCACTGTTTGTGAGCTTCAGACTTGAACGTTCAATAGCTAAAGCTTTGTTTCTTCACTGATCCAAGGGTCTGCTTATTTGGATTTCTTGTTGCATGTACATGCTGATTATGTGCTGCCGTGGTTTAACCCCCGCCGGCAACTCAGCCCCACACAGCCGCTCACTCGCTCCCCTCACAGTGGGATGGGGGAGAGAATCAGGAGGGTAAAAGTGAGAAAACTCCTGGGCTGAGATAAAGACAGTTAACGGGTAAAGCAAAGCTACATATGCGAGCAAAGCAGAATAAGGCATTCATTCCCTGCTTCCCATCTTCAGGTGCTCAGCCATCTCCGGGAAAGCAGGGCTCCCTCACACGTAGCTGTTACTTGGGAAGACAAATGCCATCGCTTCAAATGTGTGTGTGTTTGTGTGTGTGTGTCCCTCCTCCTTCCCCCAGCTTTACACGCTGAGCGCGACGTCATGTGGCGTGTCGTGTCCCTTGGTCGGTCGGGGGCAGCTGTCCCCGCTGGGTCCCCCCAGCCCCTTGTGCCCCCCAGCCCCCTCGCTGGTGGGTGAGGAGAGGAGCAGAAAAGGCCTCGGCTCTGCCTCAGCCCTGCTCAGCGGTAACGAAACCATCCCGGGGTTACCGACGCTGCTTCCAGCCCCAATCAGACCACAGCCCACGCCAGCTCCTGGGAAGGGAATTAGCTCCGTCCCAGCCACAACCAGGATGTGCATATACAGTGAAATGCGGTGCTGTCTCTGCAGGTCATGAACATTTACTAGCCCAGTTGATATTTATTAGTGTTAACAGCTTTATCAGAAACTACCTAGAAAAAGGAGAGGTTTAAACAGATACTTGCTTCCCTAGCTGAGTTAAACCAGTGACATTTGGGGGTCATCCGTTAGGTTTCTTTCCCAGTAAGCGGTTTAAATTCTTTATATCTTTGCCTGTGTGGTGTTTCTCCACCCCCCAGCCATGTGGGGCTAGTCACCTGTGACAAGTAGTGCCTCGATTATTTTTTTTTATTATTTTTTGTTCTTGATCTACGCTATGCAAGAGAAGATGTTTGCTCCTAGACAGGTAACCTGGTGACTTTCAAATGAAAGTTTCTTTTTTTGCCTTCATCCTGTTGCTCATCAGTGTCAATGAAAGTGGGATGTGCGGAAGAACTATACTGTTCACCCATCAGAACAAACGGGACCTCCAGGAGTACAGAATGGGGAATTATACAGCGGGGACTTCTGGTCTGTTGAAGGCATTTATTTACATTGTTTATTTACACCGTATCAGGTGCCTTGTAATACACAAAATGTAATTTTGAATTTCCCATACTAACAGTTCATTAAATGGTAACAAACGCGTAGGAAAGATGGAAGTGGGCAAAGAGATCGTAAAACTTTGAGCTTGGGTCCATTCAGCTGTCTATTACTGTATTCATTTATAGTACCTCTAATGGTAGGTGTTTTAATTTAGGATTGCAGAAGTGTAAGAGAGAAACACGAAGACCTGTTGGCACTTTGCATATGGTCTACTCGTGTTTTAAAATACTGCTTTGTTCTAGAAGTTACAGATTCCAAAGCATCTCAAAACCAGAATTCCTCAGTGTTGAAATCATTCTATAATACTGTTTTAAACTACAAGTTCCTTAAGCTGTGTTCTCCCAGACGTGTATCCCTTGAACGTTACCATCATAATTCACAATTTCAAATAACTTCAGGTTCTTGAAGCAGGTATAATGAGGCCTTTTGGGTTTCCTTAGTAATCAAAACTCGCTGAACTGCCCTGTGAGAAAGCTGCTGGCTCCTGTGTGCAGACTGAGGCAGAGATATTGGGGTGCTAACGCAGGTTACCTGTGGGCCAGGCTCTGAGCCCCTTGGCTTTTCTGAGCCCCGTCCCCTCCCCGGTGCCTTCCCTGGCTGTACAACCAGCTGCTGGTCTGCTTGAGCAGAGCTTGCTTCCCTCCTACATGGCAAGGGGCGGGGGGGGGGATGCAGTTCCTCGTTCTTGGTTTGGAGATTTGTTTTTCCCTTTTTTGGGATAGCTGGAGAAGAGTTAGAAGCATTATCTAAATCTTTGGCAAGATGAAAACGGGACCCTAACTGAAGAAATTGGAGCGCTGGCTTGCCTTGAGTGTGGAAGAGAATGTTTTTCAGCTTTCCTACCCAGGAAACCAGGAGGGGAAGGGCTGTCGAGGTCTGCAGTTTGAAACGGTGTCGATTTACTACAGGCCAGTTTTAGGATTTGACTAATCTGTTTTTCTCTGAGGTGATAAGGATACCTATTTCTTCCATGAGGTTTATTCAATGTTTAGAACTGTTAAAAAAAAAAACAAAAAAACAAAAAAACAAAAAAAAAAACAAAAAAAAAAGGAAAGCTTAATGTACTTGCTTTTATTGAGGCTATAGAGTAAATGAGCCTGGGTGAGATATTACAAGGTCCTAATGGGGGTGTTAGGTGGTGTTCTAGTGCAGAGCTTGGAGTATAATGTGAAGTTTCTGGGGAGGGGGGACTGCTGTGTGAAAGGCAGCAAGAGTTCTATGTCCCTGGCTCCGAATATGACTGCAAATAGCTTTGTTTTCCTGAGGGAGAAGAGTAGCTTTCATGGATCAGGCTTTTCAGACCCGCTTGTTAATTTATTTATGTTAAAAGGGATGAATGTGTTCAGACAGCACAGTCTCTGCTACTGAGATTGCCTTTCCCCAGTCGTAAGAGGTTTAATCATACGTCCTGTCAGGCTCTAGCTGTTCCAAGGGTGGGGTTTTTTCACTTTTTTCCTGAAGCCAGGAGTCAGGTCAGACAAATTTAATGGTCAGATGAGCCCCCATCATGGACTTGGGTGACCCATGTGAGTACAGAGAGATGAAGGAGACGTGATGAGCAGTTGCATGGTCACCTACAAATAAATGTCCTAGAATAAAGCTCTAATAACAGTTAACTTCTAAAACATCATTGGAAGGCACAGCTTAAGAAGAAAGGGGTTTACTCTTTCTAGCACCTGGCTGGACATCATAATTTGGCAAATTCTAGGGTAATCCTCTTATGACATCGTGGGCTTTACATAATGCTGAAGGATCGCTTTGGGTGTGTGCTGTTTGCAGCTGGCTTCCCGTATCGGTTCCGAGGCTCCGTACTGGGGAGCTTCCAATTAAAGCTGTAGAGGCCGTAGCAGCAGTTTTCGTTCGGGCGCTCACGTGAAGTGAGGAGTAGGCATCCTAAAGTGCAAAGCAAGAGATGTTTGGGTGGAAACCAGTTCCAGCTGAAAGGCCAATACCCTGCTTTAATAGCTTGGAGGAGGCAGCAGTGCTCCTGGGAAATGTTTTAGTTCAAGCGAGGACCAATATTACTTCTGAAATGTTTGATTGTGTTATTGTTGAGGAATCGTGTACAAAGCTAGGTCAGCTGCGTAACTGTTCCCGGCCTTGTACGCAGCAAATGCATGTTCTGCATTCTTGCACTCATTCTGTTCACAAACTTGGGGATGAGCCTTAACTCTGTATATGTTGTTTTTAACAGGGAGACAAATACTGAGCATGATGTAATGCCAAAGTTCTTTTAATTTGCTGTGGGCAGTGGCTTTGGGGCTTCTTTCCGAGCACAAGTGTTGCCACGAGATGGCTCTGCTGGCGCTGCGTGATGCTGCTGGACAGACACTGCTGCAGAGCAGACTGTCCTCCCGGGTACGGAAACACCACAGGGCTCCAGAGCCCGAGCCCCAGGCCCAGCCTTTTACCCTTTCCTTTTACCTCCCTTTCTGCACTAAAGCACCTTTCTTGAAGAAAGAAGCAGGCTTTGCTTTTGCAAGAGAAAGTTTAAACGCTTTGTCACGTATGAAAGTGAAGATGGAGAATATTCCATACGCCCCAAAATTTCAGAGGGACAAAGAAAACTCAGCAAATGACGTTCAGATACTTGCATTTTTGTCATATGGTACATTAACCACCCTTTTCCCCTCAAAGCCTGTCCGTCCCCGTTCCTGCCCCCAAGTTGTTAAAACTCCTGGTTAGGATAAATCCCTGTATCGTCTTTTTACAGAAACAAGCGTTGGGCGCGATCTGAGCGCGCTCTCAGATCCGTCAGACACTTGTGAAATAAACATTACACACAGCTCAGAGACACAGGCGGGATCCCAGGGTGCGCTCCCGAGCGGTTTTGTGTGCTCTGCCCCGGGTTCCAGCTGCTTTCCCACATCTCGCGGCCCAGCTGCTGAGACGGCAGGTTCATTTCAGCACGGAGCCTTGTACCTGACGTGGGGAGCGTGCTTCAGTGTGAGGGTGTCTTATTGGTGGTGGTGGTGTGGTGGTGGTTTGGTTTTGTTTAAAGCACAATTGTTATTAATAAAAATAATTGTTTTTATTATAAAGCTGCCTGGGCCTTAGGTTGAGTTGCTTAACTACATAATATACCCCTATTTTCTTAAGGAGTAAGGAGTGTCCTAACTATTGCCTTGGTAAGCCAAGGTGTTCTTGAAACTTTTTCCATGTTTTGTGAACTGAAGTGGTGAAATTAATCTAGTTGTTACAATTCACAAAGCAGAATTCATCTTTTTCTATCTCAGTTGCTTTACCCTGATACAGCATTGCCCCAGTAATGCCCGTGCTCAGTGAACTTCACTGGGGGTTCTCTAACCATCCTGGATTCAGTCCCGTCCCAGGCAGCCAGCGATCAGACAAGGTGATTAAACCTTCAAGCTTCAGGTTCCTGTTTCTGAAGGAGAGGTGTGAGGGTGGGATGGGGGAGAGGGATCGGGGTGGAAATCAGTACGGCAGGTCTCCTCCTCCGGCTCTTGGACGCCAGACCTGCCTGCGCAGCTGCGCGTCTGTTGGTGCCATCTGACAGCGTGTGCGCGCTTCTGCGAGCGCTGGCGTTTCTGAAACACAAAACCAAGCAAGCCGCGGCTTCCGTTTAAATTCAAATTCTCTTTAATTCTCATGGTTAGAGAAACCAAGCCTTTATGTCATATTGGAATGACAAAGGGCAAGCAAAACTCTAAGCCTTTTTTGGTTTTTTGGTGACTGGGAGATGGTGAGCTCGACTGCTGTTCAGAAGGCACGTTGAGACGTATTTAAACGTACAAACTGAAATAGCTTAAGCTACTTGTTTAAGAGTTACCAGCCGGTTTTAGCCGTATAGCACTGTCAGCATTTTTGTTCCCACTCATGTTTTTTTGTCTAAGCTCTCTGACAAAGCTGCGTTCAACCAAGTCTGCACACACAAATGTGTGATAGGATGATAAAACATGCAACGTGACTCTGGTCCCCAACCCGTCCACCCCGCCCTGGTCTGCTGAGAGCTCTTTTTTCTTTTTGCCGCGCAGTGCCCCATGGCTACTGCAGGTCTGACGGTGAAAGCTCAGTTGTGGTTATGCTCCCGTGTGCACTGTGCCAAGGCCCTGCTGCAGATTAGCGTCTGGTATATTGGCACCGTCCATTTGCTTGAGATTATCGGTTTAGCGAATGCTGCCTTAAATTTGTTTATATAAAAACAATCCTTTGATCCACTAGCCAGATGCAAATAGTATCTTGTGATTCTGATGAGGATTATGTAGTTACAACATCTTGACATGTTTTTGTTTTTATGCAATTTAGAATATGAGAGGAGGAGACCTAGCCATGAGAAGATTGCCAGGTACTTTCATGCTTGCACACTAGCTAAACTAACATAAGCGTCATTTGCTCCATAGGAGCTGACCTTCAGAGACATAAAAACTGCTAATGCTGGGTGGAGCTGTTTTTCTGGAAGCTTGTCTTCCAAAAAGGGTAAAACTGTAAAGGAAGCCATTATACCTGCTTTTTACAGAATCCTAGAATGGTTTAGATTGGAAGAGACCCTTAAAGATCATCTGGTCCATCCTTCCCGATACATACAGAAGGAAAGACATGGCATTTCTGATTCTTCTGCTCCTTTGGGAACCCCCTGTCAAGCCTAAAATCCTCTTTAGATTTCACCTGGTTAAGCGTTTGATGGGGAGAGACCCTGCCTCGACTGAGCACTCAGCACATGTACAACCGCGTCCTGCCCGTCCCCGCGTGTTGGCAGAGCTTTTTGAGAAAGTTAAAAGCTGTTGCCTGTCTGAGACCTGCTTGCAGGTTCCTCTGTCGTTCTGAGAACTGGAGTCTGCATCCCTTCCCCCTCACGGCTTTGGTGGCAGAGAAGCGGCCCTCTGCAGCTAGCTGGGTGCAGGCCGAGGAGAGCGGCTCCT
>JMFS01058377.1:0-11812 GCA_000699545.1 Podiceps cristatus | reverse complement strand
CAGGTTTTCATGAAAAATGCAGGAAATAAATAAGTCCTAGCTAGCCAAAAGCCTAGACATCAGAGTAGGCCTGTTAGGAATTAAGAGTTTAACAGTACCAGCCTCTTGCCAACAAAAGGTTAAAGCTGTAATCTGGAATCTAGAAGAAGGTCATGAACTAGCACAATGTACATGTCAAAGCAGAAATTTATGGAGTCCATGTGAGGTGCCTCAGACTGAAATATCCTGCCCTTGGAAATAAGCAAAGCATGTAGGAAGTCTCTGAGTGCATGCAAATGTCTGTGTACATCATATGTGTATGTACATGGGTATATTTGTGTATATGCTCAGGATTAACAATAAATAAATAAATTGTGAGGTTTTTCAGAACAAGGGATTATTCAATTAGCAAAGATGCATGTTTAACCTGTAATGTTGTCACTTAATAGCAGCCTAATCAATTGTATGAATGGCTTTTAGGAATAGATGGGCAGGCATCCACCTGTTCAGCTTCTTCATGATGTCTTAGGAACAAAACCAAACAAAAAATATAATATAGATTCCCTTTAGACTTGTGTGTCTGGCATATCTCCTCCTATCAGTCAAGCTAGCTGGCCAGCTGCTCGTGTCAGTAAAGGCTGTCTTGGTCTGTGCCCCTTGGGGCAGAAGCAGCCAACTGACTGTTAAAAGCAACTAATCAAGGAAAAACCTGGAGACATGAGAGGCCCAGCTCAAATCTTCAGTCTCGACCCCAAGTCTCCTGTACCCACGAGGAGAGCCTGGACCATCTGTATCCTGACTCTCCTCTCTGGTCATTTTCTCTTTTACGCTACATTCCTCCCTGAAACTCAAAGTCTTTCCTGGGGCATGTTTCATAGTGGATCAACCTATGATGCCACCCCGAGATGCAAACCTGACTGTCCCTGATTCCGCCTCCATGACCGAGGAGCTTCCTGCACTCCTTAGGTGTCCCCACTGAACCGCAGTTGGGGTGATGCCAGCGTGGCAACTTCCAAGGCCCCGCTGGTGGATACAAATGTGGCAAGTGCCTGTCACATGCGAACTCCCAAAAATCTGGGTAGTGACGAATCTGAACTTGCTGGGAGTGCCCTCCACTGCCAGCAGCTACAGGCAGGACTGAGGGTCCTCCCACTGACTTTACCCATCAGCAATGCAGGCACTGATACCTGAGTTTCCTTTGCATCCAGTGGGCACCTCTAAAACTTCCACTGCATCTTAAAATAGGAGTCTCAAACGGGCGAGATAAAACAAATCCCATTTCTTTCCCAAACTATGAAACAAGCAAGAGTGACTGGCACAGATGAAGATGTCTAAAGTTGAGTGAGAGGGGTGCCTCCACGCGTGGCTGTCCACACACTACCAGGGAGGTGCAGACGCATTGAGTCACGCCAAGCCCCTTGCTGGGAGCGCTGGTTTACCCACAGTGCTCTCACAAACCTGTGGCACTGAGCCCCAGCTACTGAAGCTAGGAAAAGCTGGGCTTAGAGGGAACTCAGGGCTATGAAATAAAACAGTGTGGCATAGAAGAGTCATGACATGGCAACCTGGCACCAAAAAAAATTGGAATCATCTTTCTGGAGAACGTTTTTTTCTTCCACAAAGCTAGTCCCGGTTAGTTTGCACGAAGGATGGACTAGCAAGAGAGCTAAGCAAGTGACTTGAAATGAGTAATTTAGTCACAAAATACCTCTGTGTCCTTCTGTCTGCAGAACCTTCTGCAAGCAGAGAGGATCATCCATGGTCACTGACTTGACATTAGTACTTGCATGGTCAGTAGTGGAAATTAGGCTTTTGCAGAAAAGATCTGCACAGCTCACTAGTGGACCTGGGTGAGCTCAGTGCTTTTAGTCTTGGCTTGCCAAAGTGTGCAAACACTATTTCCCAAGAGAAAGAAGATTTCATCGCTTAAGTATGACCAATGCAACACGCTGCAATGTACATGGGGTATACAACAAAGTTTACCTGCAAGAACATTTGATGGGGGAATAAACATGAACAAAGTGAATTCCTTTAAATAGTGAGGGATCATTGCTTTCTATTTTTGCACCAGGATCCCTATGGCACAGCAAGAAACTGAGTGCAGAGTCCTAGACAGAGAATTACCTGTATGCTTCACCTTTCCCCTCCCACGTCTCTCGGTTGCCTTCTCTCCTCCAAAGGACCTGACAGGTAAAGACAACTGAGACACAAACGTTCCCGTTGCCAATTCCCCATGTAAGCAAAAGCAAGTGTCCCAGGGAGATTGTACCAGCTGCAGTCAGACAGCAACACCCAGCTGGGTGCAACACATAAGCTTCCTCGGCTCTTTTCTGGCAAGGCCCCTGCAGTTGCCCAGCTCTCCCAGCAAGTCTCCCCTGACCCAGTCCCTTCTTCTTTCCTCCTGTCACTGTTCATCCACCCACACCACAGCTCTGCCCTGGATATGGGGCCTGGATCCCACCGCTGCCCAGGGAGCGTGTCAGACCCAGGGGATGAGCGCTTCTCCAAGCAGAGCTGCTCCCGCTCACCATGCCCAGCCCTGTGCCGGCCAAACCGTGGGGCACACTGCGATCAAAACCCCGCAAGGCTGAGCACCGCATAGCCTTTTCTGGCTACCCTTGCAGCTCATCTACCTGTGCTCCTCCGGGGCCGCTCCTCCACACATCCTCATGCCACGAGGGGGAAGAAAAGCACTTGTTCTTCTCTGGGGCTGGTGCTTTTTGGCATCAAAGCAGCACAAAAACTGCAGAGCTGACAGGGGCTGTGCCAAAACCAGGAGAATATTATGAGGGGCCATGCCAGGATGGAAAAAACACCTATGGAAGATTAAAGAACAATCTCCTAAGTGTCATATTGCCATGTTAATGCCAACCCACCTCTGCTTGGCTGCCTGTGCCATGGGAAGGGGGATGCTGCTTTCTCTGGCCGGGCACACCAGTACGAGGGGAGGCAGGGCACAGGGATGGGACAAGGTAGAGGGTGGCCATGCACCACCCCCAGGGCTGGGGCATCCTGGCCTGGTGAGGCCATGGGACAGGAGAGCCCCAGCAGCTGATATGAGCCAGGGTGCCAGCTTTGAAGCTGTAGAGCCAGGGCTGGAGGAGAAAATTGTCCAGGGTAGGGTGACACTCATGCAGGTGGGGCCGTATGTGAGGGGCACTTTTGCAGAAGGGGTATTTAAAACATTCAAAGGGGCACAGGAGAAGGTAGGGGGAAATGCCACCGTGGCTCAGCAAAGCTTTATCCCTAAGTGTATCCCCATCAGCCAGCAGGGAGATCTAAGTGCAGGTGCAAGAGACCTTTGAGCCAGCTTTGAAGGCTGTCAGCTGAGCTTTGCCTTGCGGGCTGCTGCGGTGGAGGAGCCGCCCTTGAAGGAGATCACCCACAGGTGATCTGCTGGGAAGGTGAAAGCCCCCAGCCAAAGCCCTGGAGCTGGGAGAGCTGCAACCCCTTGGCCACGCCAGCTCCCCAGCTAGCTCCCCCTTCCTTCTTGCCTTCCCTACGAGGACAGGGCTCACTGAGCTGGAGCACAGACATGCTCCTCTCCTGAGCCCCAGGTCACCCCCTGAACGTGCTGCCTGGTGACCGGCTCCCCAGCTCTGCACAGACAACCGGAAAGCAGAAAGGAGGGAACAGTGTGGAAATCCTGCCTCAGCAGGGTATTGATTTTGCAATAATAAGCCCCTTTATCTCCCTCAGCCCCAGGAATAGCTGTTAAGAGCATTAGCAAAGGAATAATCCGTGTCATCTACTCAGCATTTTGAGCACTAGCTCAAGCACGATTATTGTGTCCCTGAGGCTTTGCTGAGCCTGTTCATTCCCTGGCACATGTGACAAGACTTACCACCGCCAGCCCCGCGCTGAAGGCCACACTTGCGGCACGTGCTCGTCCCCAGTTATTTAGCATCAGGACACATCCAGCAGTGGGGAGGGGGACAGAGGGTGCTGCCTTTGTCTCTTCCCACTGTCCTCCAGCCACCAGCTAGGGCCAGCTTGTAAGCCCCAGCAGGAGAAGGTGCGTGGGTACCAGGCTCAGGCTCTGCGGAGGGGCCAGTTCAGGATCAGTCCCATCTGCCCAGATGGGTACATTCCCAGCACCCACAGGGTTGCCTGCAGCCCAGCTCCCAGCTACTGGGAGATGACTGTCTAGGCACCCAGGTCATGCCCCGCAGCTGGCTCCTCTGCTGCCAGTGTTACACTCCCATGCAGCCCAGCCTGCCTCAAAGCTTATCTTCCTTGCACAAACAGCAAAATCCCTGCAGCCAGAAAGGGAAATAGAAAATTAAAAGAAAAATAGAAAACAAAACAAACACCCCCCCCAAAAAAAAAAACCAACAAAAAAAAACAACAAAAACCCCAAAACCCCAACACACACACAAAAAACCCCCAACTAACAAGAAACCAGTGATATTCACTGACCTGGTGAAGACCCCTGCCTCAGCCTGCTCTCCAAGGGGAGCCAAGGAAAGCTCACTGTTTAAGAAGGATTAATCAGGAAAGGGAAGAAATTAAAGTAGTTTCTGAGCAAGATCATTATGGGTCATGGGACATTGAAACAGGTTCTCCTGTGAAAGCATGTAAATCCCCTGGAGAGAAGCCCAAAGAGGCACCATAACAGCCAAAACCAAAAAGGAGTGTCTGAGAGATGGATTGACAGACAGACAGAGTAGGATTAAGGCATTCCCAGGACCAAAGGCCCATGGAGGTGACAAGAAACCTCTCTGCAAGCACAAGGAAGGCCAAAGCACTGCTGAGCTGCCCTGGGTGTGAGCGAGGGGGAGTCCCAGTGCCGGGGAGGGACCACAAGCAAGGTCCAGCCACCACCCAGATCCACAGCTCCCATCCTTGCCACAGACCCCCTTGGCTGCATCCCTGGGATGGGACGGGACAGGATGGGATGGCACAGGGGTTTGATTCCATCTGATATTTTTATTTCCTCTTCATGCACTGCAACAAATAACACTAAGACCATAAGACTGATGTTTGATTTCACAAACAGGAGCTGCACACATATCCAAGGCAACATTTTGGCCTCCCAGACCCACTCAGGCAGCCACACTCAGGCTTGTCTGCAGCTACAGACCACGGTATAAAAGAGAGGTGAACAAAAACTGACCCACAGAGACAGAGCATCTCCCTGCCAAGCTGTGAGCACTTGCAAACCTCCTCGCATCCAGCTGCTGAGGCCGCTGTATTTGTGCCAATGCTATTAATGAATAGTGGCCTGGGCTTTCAACCTTATACTTGCACTAAGTCCCAGGTTGCCCCAGAACAGGCAAGGATGTAGGACAGGAGCAGTAAAGGAGACCCACAGGGTGAGTGGAGCTCCAAGGGGTGCAAGGAGGGGAGAAGATGGCCACAGCAGGAGATTCTCCAAAAACCACCACAAAGCCCCACTGGACACATAGCTGGTGTACTGGGGAGAGCCTCAGCAGAGAGGCATTGCCTGCATCAAAACATCTTGGTCTCGAGTGGTTGGGCAACGTGGGGCAACTCGCCTCTTCCTAGGTATGTGCAAGGGGCCAGGTGGGTAGGGGCAGGTGAGAGGAACCTACATCCCAGGAGGCAAGAGCTGGTCACTACTGCAGCCCCTCCAGCTATAAAACATCAGAAAATATCACAGCCTGAAGTGACAGGCAGAGAGATGCCACACAGAGGGGGAAAACAGATTCTCTGCAATTCCTGCAGCAGCAAAGCTGACAGAGTTGCTGCTACAAAACTCTTTTGATTCCTGTGGCACATATCCTGCTCCACTGCTGTTTACAAAAAATCAGCCCCAGGCTCTGGCAGGAGGGAAGAGATGAGAACGGGAGGGTCTGCAGCTCAGCAGCGAGCTCGAGCATGGATTTCAGCAGGTAGAGGAGGAGGAGCAGGGCATGAATGCATGGCTCCATCCCCCAGAGAGATGGTGACAGTCAGTCCCTGCAGGAGGGAGCTGTAAAAGATGGATCTCCAGTGCTTGCTGCTTCTCCCTCCCTTTCCCATGCCTGGTTTCTCTGCAGGGCTTCGGAGCCACTCAGCCGAGCAGCTGGAGCAGAGCTGGCAGCGCTAGGAGCAGGGACATGGGGATTGTGCCCATGCGGAGGAGACGCAAGCCCTGGGGGGAGAGCGGCTGCTAGCTTTGCTGCTCAGGGCTTAATGCCCTAAGAGCCCAGCTGACTCCCGCTCAGAAGCAAAGGGAAACCACAGGCACTCGGGGCGGCTGGGCACCCGATAATGCTGTGTTTCCCCAAACCATGACGGGACAAATGTTCAGGAAATGCATCGCCCTTTGCCTGCTGCCCTGGAGCTGCCTGAGCTTTGCCTGGAGTGATGCTGCTGGGCCCGGGACCGCCTCGCCCGGGGCAGAACACGTCAGAAAGGGGCTGCCCAGAGACCTTGCCAACGGGACCTACGTGCTCAGCAACATTTCAGGTACTTGAGCAAGCCATCGCCCGCCTCTGTCCCTGCGGGGCTGCTCGGGGCCCCACCGTGCAGGCATGCAGGGTGAAGGGCGTGAGGACGCATTGATGATGGCACGACGGTGCTTCTCCCCGCGGGCGCGGAGGTACACCTAGGGCAGGCGTAGGGGCTGCAGGGCTTTGGGTGGTCCTCACGGCCACAGCAGCTTCTGTGATCTGGGAGAGACGTGTCACATCAGAGGCGAAGTCGCTAGGTGCAGGGAGGAAATTTAATGCTTGATTGTCTTCTTTGAGAGTAAAGTCCTCCTCCATGTTAACTTCTATGTGTATCATGATGGTCCAGCTCCCTGCCCGGGCTACGGGCACACTGAACACATCCCTGTCCCCAAGGGCTGAGCTGAGGCCCTTGGGAAGAAATGAGAATGAAGATCTTTTAAAAGCACAAATAATCTCCAAATGCTGAGGGTGATTATATTTTTTTTAATCCACCTCCTAGAACAGGGCAGGCATCGTTCCCCAGCAAGTGGGACACAGCATCGGGGCTGCTGTGGGGTGACTGCCCGACTGATGCGGGCAGCCTGCCTGCCTCCATGCGTGGGCAGCGGTACAGAGTAGCCCACACCACCCTGTTGAACCCTTCACCTTCCCAAAACTTTATGAATTATATGTTGTTTCCAAAATGCCTGTTGTGAACAGACCCTGGACCACCTTATCCCCAAACGACGGTGAGGGATTGTTGGGGAAGGTGCTAGCCAGTGCCGGACAGTTTAACTGTACAACAGATCCAGTCCAGGCATTGGGCAGCCTCCCTGGCACTGCTGAATTTACTCATATAGACATCTCCACTACCTGTTAATGGTATTGCTGGACCTGGAGGAAGTCTAATCTTCCTCAACATGATTTATTTCTTGTCAGACCCTCTGGCAGAGAAGCCTATATCATCTCAGCAAAAGCAGAGGCAAACTGAACTTCTTTCTTGCATTAGCTTTACTGATGCACTTGGAATTTCCCTCAAAAGTTCCCCCTAAGCTAATCAGAGCCTATTTTTCCCTGCAGGTTTTAAGCTTGGCTTAACTAGAGATGATCAGAGTATTTTCCTTTAATTCGGGATATTGGTACCTGTGATACCTGTTACACAAGAATCTACTCATTCACCTTTTCTTGGCCTTGTGTTAGTACCTCCAGGGTTTGGGGGGTTTTTGGGTTTGGTTTTTTTTTGGTTTTTTTTTTTTTTTTTTTGCAAGCACACAGTCAGACTGGCATCCCTTTTGGAGCCTGCCTCACTCCTGGCTCTCACCAGGTACTAGCATGCTGGAACAAGGACAGGAGTAAAGATGCAAAGGGTACAATGCAGAAAGGATGATCTAAGCAGGATGACTGAGTAGCTCTGAACAGCTGTGGGTAACAAATTAGGAAAAAAATAAAAGGCTGGGATGCAAAAAGTATCTCTCTATAGCATAGACTAGTATTTTTATCACTTTGAGTTCCAGCCAGCAATATTCTCCCAGAACACTGGGGTATTAAAAAATGCCTGAACTCTTCCTTTCACTCCTAGGGGTTGCTCTCCACACACTGTCCCCATCCTGTACCTTTCCAGTCCCACTTCTGCTCTTCAGTAGCTGCTCACATTGCAGAGTTTGCAACTTATTTTCCAGATAAAGCCACTAGACTTCCCTACATCTCTCCTTTAGGATTACACAAAAAAACTTTCAGACTTGCCAGACCCACAGGAGTGACGCGGGCCAGGCAGCCTTTTCAAAAGCACCACCCCATCATCACCTCCACTTAACGTCTCCCCTTTTCCCCCAGCACCGTGCACGGCTCTCCCCCCGCCGCAATATGGATACTACTATGTGGACAGAGGCTCAGGCGTCTCCCTGGGCTCAGTCCTTGTGTACTGGTGCCAGGAGGGGTACAAGCTGGTGGGCAGCGAGAGGCTCTCCTGCCTCCGCCGGGAGAGCGCTTCGTCCTGGAGCCACCCTCCGCCCCACTGCCAAGGTAAGGAGCCCACGGGCATCACCCAGCCCCTGTGCCACTTACGGGGTCTCAAGGGGATGCAGGTGATCGCCACCCCATTGCTAACTCAGGAGGGGAGACGCAGCTGCCAGCCCTTGCACAGGGGTTTCATCACTCTGGCCAAGCCAGAAAGGGCAGGAGGAGGAGGAGGTGGGGTGCCCCAGGCACCCTGAGAGGGGACAGTGGGAGGTCCAGCTTGACCCAGTTGGTGGTCGGCAGAACGGGTGAAATGCCACACTTTGGGGTCCCTGCAACAGCATTTAATGAGCTGCGTAAGGCAAGGAGGATGTCAAAGGGATGGATTCACCTGGCATCGGCTCAAGCAGACCACCAGGCCTTATCTCACTCCAGTAACTGACTGGTACAAAAGTCACCAAGTTGGGTCAAAACTTGGTACCGGCTAATGCCCGACTCTGGGGTACGGCCAAAAGCTCTCAGCAGGAGGAAAGCTGAGCTCTGTAATAACCCAGCACGTGCTGTTTATGAAAGCCCATGCAGAGCACCTGCCAGTTGCAAATGGCCCTCACATTTTTTCTGGTACGAGCTCATTGAGAACAAATGGCTTACTGTCAAAGGAACAAAGTTTATTGCTTTAAAAGCTTTGTCTCAGACACTGTGTATTGTGTGTGTCCATAAAATAATTTCAGGAAAATTGCCCTCAAGAAAGTTATATATTATTGCAGCAGCAAGCGAAACCACAGAATTTGTATATACTATATAACTTACGCATGGATTACGTTGCTCATGCTGGACACTGAGAATTAAAGTCCTGGGGCCCTTTCAGAAACAGTTTATGAGCAAACCTATGGTGCAATAGCTGGGTAAAGTTTGGAAAAGGTCTGCCACATTCACTCTTGCTCCTTCTCTTTCACTTGCTCAAGATAAGGAAATCCATTTTAAAAAGGTAGCATCTCACAAAGATCAAATTAGAAACCAAAGTGCTTCAGCCATAGGACATCCCTGCAGGTGCTCCAGCTCCACCCCAGAAACACCCCAGGCAGCTTGCCCTTTGAAAATGAGAACAAAAATAAAGCAATTCACCTCAATTCAGAGCTGTAAAACCTGATAATACACAGTCAATGAGTGTCTTTAGTTCATAAAAGTGAACACAGAAAAATAAAAGCAATGAACTTGGTTGCATTAGGTTTACAGGTACTCGTATAGTAAAACATTCATAAAGTTCATTAGCAGACCTTGTCTTCTCAGCCCTAAATTTTGTGCACTGGTTAACGCAGAAACAACTTCAGTAAACTTAAAAAAAAAAAAAAAGCCCACACCTGAAATCACAATGTGGGTTCTCCAAAATAAAGAAGTTTTAAAACAGCTTTAAGGAAAAAATAGTCCTCACACACTTGTTCTCTTTGAGACAAAAGGCGAATCTCGGTACTTTCAGAAGTCTCAGTTTGGTTATTTTGCAAGTGTCATAAGGTTGGGTTTTTTGAATCTGTGTATTGTATTACTTTGAAAACCTAAACATACCATTTTTGTAGACGTTAGTGAATTCTTTCATATTATTTTGCCCTTGGGATGGGAGCCGCTTCCCTAACTTGAGACATTTACAATGCAAACAATGCAAGTTCCCTTTATGGTTTGATCAGGATGTAATTCATCTGCTCTTTCTGGACACTGGTCAGATGGCAGGCAGGGATCTGACACTGGGACGGGGCCGTACACCCATCCAAGAGATTTCTGAAGGAAGCTGCTTTTTTTTTATGATGAGGGTGGTGAAGCACTGGAACGGGTTGCCCAGAGAGGCGGTGGAGGCCCCATCCCTGGAAACATTCAAGGCCAGGTTGGACGGGGCTCTGAGCAACCTGATCTGGGTAATGGTGTCCCTGCTCACTGCAGGGAGGTTGGACTAGATGGGCTCTGGGGGTCCCTTCCAACCCAAAACATTCTATGATTCCATGATTGCATTCATCAAAGTTTCCAATTAATTTATAATTCATTTCCAAATTTCACAAGCCCATTTCTCTTTCAAATACCCATGATTCCTTAATCCATTTTAACTTCTCCCTTTCCCACCTTTTTCCCCTTTTCCATTTTTTTCCCTTTCCAACTTGTTCCCCTTTTCACCTTTTCTCCCCCCTTTTTCCACTTTTTCCCCTTTTCCACTACCTTTTTATCCCTTTTCCACTAACATTTTTCCCCGTTTCCACTAACATTTTTCCCCGTTTCCACTAACATTTTTCCCGTTTCCACTAACTTTTCCCCCCTTTCCACTTACTTTTCCCCCCTTTCCACTTTTTCCTCCTTTTCCACTAACTTTTTCCCCCTTTTCCACTTTTTCCTCCTTTTCTACTAACTCTTTCCTCCTTTTCCACCAACTTTTTACACCTCTGCACTAACTTTTTTCCCTTTTCCACTTTTCCCCCTTTCTACCAACTTTTTCCCCTTTCCATATCTTTCTCATTTCCACTAACCCACTTTTGCCCCTTTTCAACTTTTTTCCCCATTCCACTTATTTTTTTCTGCTTTTCCAATAACTTTTCCCCCTTTCCACTTTTTCCCCCTTTACAGTAATTTTTTTTCCCCTTATCCACTAATCTTTTTCCCCTTTCCACTTTTTTCGCTTTTCTGTTAACATTTTTCCCCTTTTCACCAACTTTTGCCCCTTTTCCCCTTTTTCCACTTTTTTACTTTTCCACTACCTTTATACTGTTTTTCACTTTTTCCCCTTTCCAACTTTTTCCCACATTCCATTTTTTCCCCTTTCCCAGTAACTTTTTCCCCTTTCCAATAACTTTTTTCTACTTTCCATCTTTTTCCCTTTTCCCCTTTCCACTAACATTTTTCCCCTTTTCCAGTAATTTTTCCTGCTTTCTTTTTCCCCTTTCCACTTTTTTCCCCTTTCCACTAACTTTTATCCTATTTCCAACCTTTTCCCCCTTTCCACTAACTTTTAGCCCATTTTAACTTTTTCCCCTTTTCCACTAACTTTCTTCCCTTTTCCACTAACTTTTTTCCTATTTTCAACTTTTTCCCCCTTTCCACTAACTTTTTTTCTCTTTTCTGTTAACCTTTTTCCCCTTTCCCACTACCTTTATACCGTTTTCCACTTCTTCCCCTTTCCAACTTTTCCCCCTTTTCCAGTAATTTTTCCCACATTCCATTTTTTTCCCTTTCCCAGTATTTTTTCCCCCTCTCCAATAACTTTTTTCTGCTTTCCATCTTTTTCCCTTTTCCTCTTTCCACTAACATTTTTCGCCTTTTCTAGTAATTTTTCCCGCTTTCCAACTTTTTCCCCTTTCCACTAACTTTTTTCCCCATTTTCAACGTTTTCCCCCTTTCCACTAACTTTTTTTCCCATTTTCAACTTTTTCCCCCTTTCCACTTTTTTCCCTTTTCCACTAACGTTTTACTTTAATTACCAGCAGAACATATTAACATTCAATACAATTCCCCCTCCCTCCCCC